>JANAVB010006199.1:2717518-2781800 GCA_029216955.1 Iris pallida | reverse complement strand
CTAGGTCAACCCATAGGTCAATCCTAGGTCAATGGTGACTAACAGTTTACTTTTGGTCAACCGTTCAGTCTAATGGAATTTGGGACTAAATTGGGTAAAGTGTTGACCCATAGTTGACTTTTGATCTAAAAATCAACCGTGGTCAACCAAAGTCAGACTAGGTCTAGACGACTATTTCTAATCATTACCAACCCTTACAATCCATATCCGAGTCCATTGGACTCCGAAATCCGTATCTTGGCCTAGGCCAATATCTTAATTTACCCTTTACAAGGATAAATTTCTAGCCTAGTGAATACCAAGTTAGCCTACCTACGCTTGGTATTTCGACCCGTGCTCCCTAGGGTAGTAGGATACTAGCCTATACATTCATTACCTACCAAGCTTCCTAGGTAGAGTGGACATCTAGTCCATCTTACGGCCTATTGCCGATATCTTGAATATCTCAAGATACGAAATGGTACGGTGCGATACCGTCGTTCTAAAATCCCGATTTCAACTCGGGTGCCTACCCACAAAGTCTAATTCCATAAATTAAGTCTCCTCCAAGTTTCAACGCGTTCCGACACTCGGAGCTCAATTTCACCCTCTAACTCAATCTCCTCTAATTTGGTTTCCTACTTTCCCTTCCTATTCTTCTTCTTCTAATTCTTCCTATTCTTCTTTTATTCTTCTTCTCCTAATTTTTCCTATCTTTTTCTATTCTTCTTCTCCTAATTTCCTTCCTCCTTCTAATTTCCTCTTCTTATTCTTCTTCCTATCTTCTTCTCATTATTCTTTTCATTCTTCTACTTAGTCTTATTCTAACTCTTCTTCTTATCTCCCCTTTCTTCTTCCTATTCTTCTATATATATATATATATATATATATTTATATATACATATACATATGGGGGGGGGGTTGTAGGGGGTTAAAGGGGCTTAAAGGGGGTGGGGGGGGGGGTATGAGCTACTGCTGCTGCTCCTATTAGCTACTGCTGCTGCTGCAATCAGCTGCTACTGCTGCTGCCACTGCTTGGCTGCTGCTGCAGCTGCTTCATACTGCTGCTGCGTTGTTGCTTATTCTTCTTCTTCTTTCCTACTTCCTCTACTCTCTGCTTCCTATCTCTCTCTCTCTCTCTCTCTCTCTCTCTCTCTCTCTCTATATATATATATATATATATATATATATATCCATATCTATATATAAACTCACAAACACACACACATATCTATATATATATATATATAAACACATACACAAATATCTATATATATAAATACACACACACACACACACACACACACACACACACATATAATATATATATATATATATATATATATATATATATAGACACACACACTCTAACACACTCACCACACACACTCTCACACAAACACCACCACCACCCTCTCACAACACACACCACTCTCTCACACAAACACCACCACCACTACCACTCTCTACACACACACAATACATATAAATATATATACACATATATACATATATAATATATACCACTCTAATTAAGAAAACTCCAATTAATCTCTAACCTAGATTTTTAGGAAAACCTATAAAATCTATGGTAAAAGGTGGAGAATGAGCTCCTCTTCATTTATTGTGAAGGAGATAAATGTAAAAGAAGAATTAATGAGGGATTAATGGCATACCTAGAATAGCTTTGCTTGAGGAAGAAGAGAACTCTAAAAAAGAATGGAATGGAGAGAAAGAGAGGTTGCTTAAACGTGAAGCAAAGGAGATGGGGTGCTCCATACATGGCCGGCCAAAGGGGGGGCTTGGTGGGTTTGGGTGTGGATCCACTAAGGTTCGGGTGGCGCAGGATAGGCAAGCATCCCTTCTCTGCAGCATCCACTACCATCTCAGGGCCAAGCAAAACCCTCTCGCCGACATCATCCCAAGACAAGGGAGTACGGCACCTCCGTCCGTATAGAGCCTCGAAAGGTGACATCTCTATATGGCTTGGTAGCTGTTGTTGTAAGCAAACTCTACCAAGTGAAGGTGGTCCTCCCAAGATCCCCCGAAGTCGAAGACACAGGTACGCAGCATATCTTCGAGGGTCTGAATCATCCTCTCCGACTGCCCGTCTGTCTGGGGGTGGTATACGGTACTGAACTTGAGCGATGTGCCCAAGCTAAGCTGCAAACTCCTCCAGAAGTGGGAAGTAAATCTGCTGTTCCGATCCGAGACTATACTCACTGGAACCCCATGCAATCAGACTATCTGCCGTACGTACATCTCGGCCAACCTCTCCGTAGACAAATCCACCTTGAAAGGCAAAAAGTGGGCCGATTTGGTCAATCGATCAACAATGACCCAAATCGCATCCTTCCCTCCTGGAGAGCGCGAAAGCCCAGATACAAAGTCCATAATGATATGCTCCCACTTCCACTCAGGAATGGGTAGTGGCTGGAGCAATCCACCGGGTCTTTGTCTCCCGGCCTTCACCTGCTGGCACACCAAGCATCTAGAAACGAACTGAGCCACCTCGTGTTTCATGCCATACCACCAAACATGCTGTCTCAAGTCTATATACATCTTGTTGGCTCCGGGATGCATAGAGTACTGAGAACGATGCACCTCCTGAAGAACCTCCTCTCGAAGTCCTCCGCTCGGCACGCACAATCTGGTACCATGGCTCAACGACCCATCCCCCGCTGTAGAGAACTCATCCAACAGTCCTGTCCGGACCTGCTCCCTGATGACCCTCAGAGCCTCATCCTCAAACTGAGCTGCCCTGACTCTGTCCATCAGCTCCGACTGCACCTGGAGACCCCACATCTGCGCCTCGAACCCAGGAACTATCACCTCTATGCCCAAGCTCTCCAGATCTGCCAGAAGGTGACGATCCATCGTCAAACACATGGCCACGGGATACCTGCTCAAAGCATCC
The DNA here is from genome assembly GCA_029216955.1 of Iris pallida. Classification (NCBI taxonomy): domain Eukaryota; kingdom Viridiplantae; phylum Streptophyta; class Magnoliopsida; order Asparagales; family Iridaceae; genus Iris; species Iris pallida. The sequence goes on along the minus strand of JANAVB010006199.1, from coordinate 2,778,904 downwards.
GTGACCACGTTGGCCTTCCCCGGATGGTACTGTAAGGATATATCAAAATCCTTCATCAGCTCTAACCATCGCCTCTGCCTCATATTCAGCTCCTTCTGGGTAAACACGTACTTCAAGCTCTTGTGATATGTATAGATCTTAACTCTCTCTCCGTACAGATAGTATTTCCACAGCTTCAAAGTAAAGATGACCGCTGTCAGCTCCAGATCGTGGGTAGGATAGTTCCTCTCATGAGGACATAACTGCCTAGATCCATAGGCAATCACCTTCCCGTGCTGCTGAAGTAAACAACCCAAACCCCGTCCTGAAGCGTCACTGTAGATCGTATAACCACCAGATCCAGATGGCAGTGTCAAGATAGGAGCTGTAGTCAACCTCGCCTTCAGCTCCTCGAAGGCGGCCTGGCACTCCTCGGACCAAACAAACTCCTCGTCCTTCCTGGTAAGGCGAGTTATCGGCTGGGCAATCCTGGAAAAGTCCTGCACGAACCTCCGATAATAACTTGCCAGACCCAAAAAATTTCGAACCTCTGCTACTGAGCTCGACGTAGACCAGGACTCCACTGCAGAAATCTTCTTCGAATCCACTGAAATCCCCTCGCCAGAGACAACATGGCCTAGGAACTCCACGCGATCCAAGAAGAACTCGCACTTGGACAGCTTTCCATACAGCTGTTCCCTTCTGAGAGTGTCCAACATAATCCTCAGGTGCTCCTCTGGCGTCTTCGAATAGATGAGAATGTCATCAATAAAGACCACCACGAACTTGTCAAGGTACTGATGAAATACCTTGTTCATCAAGTTTATGAATACCGCCGGGGCGTTGGTCAACCAAACGGCATGACGGTATACTCATACTGGCCATAGCGAGTCCTGAAATGCAATCTTCGGAATGTCGTCCTGCTTCACCTTCAGCTGATGGTACCTAGTACGCAAGTCGATCTTCGAGAACACCCTCGCCCCACTCAACTGGTCGAACAAGTCATCAATCCTTGGCAAAGAATACTTGTTCTTGATGGTAAGGTTGTTGAGCGTCCTGTAATCAATGCACATACGTACCGTACTATCCTTCTTGGGGACAAAAAGAACTGGCGTGCCCCAAGGTAAAAAACTATATCGAATAAAGCCCTTATCCTCCAGCTCGTCGACCTGTCTCTTCAGCTCCGCTAACTCACTGTTGTTGATTCTATAGACGTGCTGGAAGATAGGCTCAGCGCCCGGCACTAGGTCTATAGAAAACTCAACATCGCGATCTGGCGGTATCCCGGGCAACTCCTCGGGAAAGACATCCAAGAACTCAGCAATAAGTGGATGTGGCAACACCGGCCCCGCCAACAACGCTTCGCAGAATCCATCTCCTGGCTCCGCTGTACCCCTGGTGAACTCATACTCCGGCTCTCCCGACGGCCTAAACAGAATCCTGCCCCCTCTGCAGTCTATGCTAGCGTGGTGCATGCTCAACCAGTCCATACCGAGTACTACATCGTAACTCGGAAGTGGCATTACGAGCAAACACGCACTCAGCTCCCGGCCTCTCAAAGAAACTCTTCGCCCCTTACAAATATTATTAACCAGGATGATGCCATTCCCAGTCATAATCTTGCAAGTCCTACCAAGATACTCAGCAATGATATTATGCCTAAGAGCAAAAGAAACAGACACAAAACTGTGCGTAACACCAGAATCAAACAAGGCTAAAGCTGGAAAAGAATCAAGCGGAATAGAACCTGCGACAACATCCGCAATAGGCTCCATCTCCTCGGCTGCAAGAGCAAAGGCTTTACCCTGACCACCCCTCTGCTGACGGTGCTGAACAAACTGCTGCTGCTGGGTCGGAAGTGGACCCCGCTGCTGAACTACCGGCACACTAGCTGGTGCCCTCGGAACAGGTGCCCTCTGAGCTGCTCCAGTAATACGGGGGTTCCTAGGACACTCCCGCATCTAATACCCAGTGGCACCACAAAAGAGACACAAACCCAACCTCCTCCTGCAGAACTCAAAGAGGTGACCGGGCTTCTTGCAGAAGTGGGACGGTGGATCATCCTGCCCCAGACGCTGCTGAACCCTCTGGACAGATGCTCTGGCCTGCACCTACTACTGATGATGCTGGAACGGCTGATGCTAAAGCTGAGGGCGCTTAGCAGCCCCCGTGCTGCTACTGGCCCCTGAAAACAACTTACGATCCCTCTTCGGCTTCAAGCCCCACTCTCTCTCCACCTTCCAAGCCTCCGTATAGACCTCTGCATATGTCGCATAGAAGGAAGGGATTAGGATCTTGATATCCCATGTCAATCCCTCTCGGAAGCGCTCTGCTCGGATCACTGGGTCTCTCACCATGTACTCGGCGTATCGGCTCAGCCGGCCGAACTCCGCCGCAAACTCCTCTACAGTCATACCGCCCTGCTGCAGGTTCTGGAACTGCCGCACTAGGTCGATCTTGTCTGTGGGGGAAAAGAACTTCTCTCTGAACTGGGCCTGAAACTCAGCCCAAGTGTGGCCCTCTCCTGCAAGAGCCGGCTCGTTTCGGAACCATGTCCGGGCAACATCTAATAAATACAAGCCAACCGCCTCGACCTTCAGGTCGTCTGCCAGGCGGGAGGCCCTTATCTGACGCTCGATATCCTCGAGCCAGTCATTAGCATATATAATGCCCTCAGTCCCTTTGAAATCCCTCGGACCCAACTTCTTGAAAGCCTGGATGTCTCCGATCTTATGCTGCTGCGCCTCCCTCTGTGGTGCCCCACTCTCCACCGTAGCCAGAGCCAACCTATGAGCATCCTTCATGCCCTGGCGCATGGCCTCTGTCTGCCTCATCTGAGCCTCGTGCTGGGCCCGCTGGGACTCCAGGACCTGCTGAAAGAACGCGAGCATCTGCCCCATGTCTGTGGGCAGAGGAGGCAACGGAAGAATGGCTCCCACCACCGGCGGAGGAGTCCCCTGCTGAGGAGGAGGAGGAAGAAGAATGCCCCCGAAAGCTCTCGTCGTAGCCCCCGACACTGCAGGAAGAGTACCCGCAGTGACCCCAGGGACAGTCATCGAGAGTGCTGGAGAAGTACCCCCGAGAGCCCCAACTGAAGTCCCAACTGCAGGGGAAGTGACCGGAGCCTGTCCGCCAGAGGTAGCAGACCTCTCCGTCTCCCCGTGCTCCTCACCGGGAGAATGAGTCATAACCATCCTGGAGACAGATTAAAAGAAAGATATCAATATGGCACAAGAAGGATTATATCAAAGGAGGACAGCTAGAAAACAGTAAATCAATATCAAAGATGGTAAGCAAGATAAGCAAGGAAAGATCCTACTGTGATTGAGTACTTTTAGCCTACTACCTCCTATGTGTAACACATGCTCGTAGTCAACACTCTAAGACGAGTGCCGCTACGACATCACACTAATTACGACTTCAGGACCTGCGTGGGCCACCACTAAAAATGTGTCACGACCCGCACACGCAGTAAGGGCACGTGTGCGTAACAACGCCCAGTCCACACCGTAAAAATGGCTTGGAACGCTGTAGGTTTTCTATGAAATGTTGTGGTTCCGCGGCCTCGAAGAATCCAGGCTTCTCCTGCTGACGGACCTGAAGGGATGCTGACTGGGAGCCGGACGTGGTGTTACAATCTTTGTAGAATATATGACATAGTACACAACTACATATATGCTACCTAGAGATTTTGTATGTTTACCAATATAATTAGTCAAGAAGCAAACATGTTAATTTTGATTGCATGTAAAGTTCAAACAAAAGTCAGGATCCGTTGTTGAATTGTATCTCATTTCATGTTTAGTCCTCAAAAGGGTGTTACATGGGAGTTGGTAATTTAGTCTCATATCGGGTAGGATATGGGATCATGATGTATAGATAATTGGGATTGGCTCAGATTTTATATGAGAATTTCCTTTTAAGGTATATAGACACAGTCCAATATCGTAGTTCTCAAGGTGGGGTTAGAATGTCTCCATAAAGAGAAATGAGTGTCAAAAAATTCACAGGCGGAAGGCATATCAGACCTAATTTGGAAGTTATGAGATTTCCATAAGGAGGTATAGACGTCAAAAATTCGCGTGTGGAAGTCGGATCAACCTAATGTGTGTGTCCGTGTGTCCGTGTGTGTGTGTGTGTCCGTGTGTCCGTGTGTGTGTGTGTGTGTCTTTGTGTGTGTGTGTGTGTGTATGGGAGAGAAGGAGGAGGAGGAGTTAGGTTAGGGTTTACCGGAGAGGAGGAGTAGCTCGGATTGGGGGAGGAGGAGCTTGATGGAGGGGGGTAGGGGTAGCCGGAGGAGAGGGAGTCGCCGGGGGGGAGGGAGTCGCCGGGGGGGAGGGATGCACCGAGAGCTCGAAAACAAAATTTTCGAGTTTTCGAGTGAGAGGAAAAAAGGAGTCATGTGCCCTATGTAAAAAAGTTAGCGACGTCAACAGTAGACGTCACTAACCGTTGCAACCATTTTAATATAGGCGATATTGTCACGACCCGCACCCGCTGTGAGGGCACGTGTGCGTAACAACGCCCAGCCCACACCGTAAAAATGGCATGGAACGCTGTCGGTTTTCTACTCTAACAACAGTTTATATATAATATCAAAACCTGTCGAGAATATGGTCAACTCCGAACGGAGGACAAGCAATGATAATATATAAGTGCTCAATCACAACTCTAAGATGATAAGTAAAGACTGAAAGATAAAGACAACATGACAATAAAATATAACCTGTTAAATCCAAACACAAATAATATACAAGTCCAAGTCCAAGTCTCTAATACAAGCCAAAATATAAGTCTCGAAAGTAACTGGAGACAAGGTCCAGTACAAATAACTCTAACTAAGCAATAGGTATAGTCTCGTCAGGCGGAGCTATGTCCTGCTGGACCAAGGTCTTCAAGTCTAAGCCCACTACGTCATCCGGACCGTAGTAGGTACTGCAATCCCCCTCATCAGCATCTGTAATATTTTTAACATATCCGGTCAGGATGGAACGAGTACATATATCTCATAACAGATCTCAAGATAGAATAAAAGCTATAAGACTGTAAATAGAGCATATACAATAAAATCATGGAGTGTACATATATGTATCATGGCATGGTAAGCTGTAGAGCTAGAGCTAGAACAGGAAAGTAGAACTGTATCATGGTATGTACACAAATCAAGGTAAGCCATATATCCAATGTGTGTGAGTAGCAGTTTCAACTTGTGATCGGCTTGGGTACCTATCAAGAACTGGCCTGGCTAGTCATAAGTGCGGTGTATGACTAACACTGTTCGGAAATGCGGGATGGATCTGATCACAGGCATACGCTACTACTCCCCCTACCCCAACTGGTAGAATAGATCCAAACAGGACACGTCACTGCACGGGATTATATGAGAATGGAGCTAATCTTCTCTAGAATCGGTGACCATATATTGAGCAAGAGCTACAAGGGAGCTTGCACAATACATCCCAACCTAAGAAGGAGAAACATCTCTCGTCGAGATCCAGGAATATCAATCCGTGAGAACCATGTGTCAGAAATAAGCATATCTACACTAAGTACATGAATCATAACAGTTATCATAAATTAGAAAAAAGTTATCAGAGAATGTACTCGCCTGTGATATGATAAAATATGCCAACCGGATCCAATACAGTGTCTCGAGGACTTATAGAGAACAAGACGTATCAATACTATGTTTAGAAAGTAAAGTCAAATCAAATTAAATCCTATTAAGTCATTCTAGGTCAAGACAAGTCTAGTTGGGTCAACCTTGGTCATGGGAGAGTATTGGAAGTCAATACGTATCAAACTAGGTCAAAAGTTGACTTACAGTTGACTTTTGGTCAACGGGTCAACTCTGGTCAACTCTAGGTTAACCCATAGGTCAATCCTAGGTCAATGGTGACTAACAGTTGACTTTTGGTCAACCGTTCAAGTCTAATGGAATTTGGGACTAAATTGGGTAAAGTGTTGACCCATAGTTGACTTTTGATCTAAAAAGTCAACCGTGGTCAACCAAAGTCAAGACTAGGTCTAGACGACTATTTCTAATCATTACCAACCCTTACAATCCATATCCGAGTCCATCTTGGACTCCGAAATCCGTATCTTGGCCGTAGGCCAATATCTTAATTTACCCTTTACAAGGATAAATTTCTAGCCTAGGTGAATACCAAGTTAGCCTACCTACGCTTGGTATTTCGACCCGTGCTCCCTAGGGTAGTAGGATACTAGCCTATACATTCATTACCTACTAAGCTTCCTAGGTAGAGTGGACATCTAATCCATCTTACGGCCTATTGCCGATATCTTGAATATCTCAAGATACGAAATGGTACGGTGCGATACCGTCGTTCTAAAATCCCGATTTCAACTCGGGTGCCTACCCACAAAGTCTAATTCCCATAAATTAAGTCTCCTCCAAGTTTCAACGCGTTCCGACACTCGAAGCTCAATTTCACCCTCTAACTCAATCTCCTCTAATTTGGTTTCCTACTTTCCCTTCCTATTCTTCTTCTTCTAATTCTTCCTATTCTTCTTTTATTCTTCTTCTCCTAATTTTTCCTATTCTTTTTCTATTCTTCTTCTCCTAATTTCCTTCCTCCTTCTAATTTCCTCTTCTTATTCTTCTTCCTATCTTCTTCTCATTATTCTTTTCATTCTTCTACTTAGTCTTATTCTAACTCTTCTTCTTATCTCCCCTTTCTTCTTCCTATTCTTCTATATATATATATATATATATATATATATATATATATATATATATATATATATATATATATATATATATATACATATACATATGGGGGGAGGGGTTGTAGGGGGGTTAAAGGGGCTTAAAGGGGGTAGGGGGGGTATGAGCTACTGCTGCTGCTCCTATTAGCTACTGCTGCTGCTGCAATCAGCTGCTACTGCTGCTGCCACTGCTTGGCTGCTGCTGCAGCTGCTTCATACTGCTGCTGCTGTTGTTGCTTATTCTTCTTCTTTCCTACTTCCTCTACTCCTGCTTCCTATCTCTCTCTCTCTCTCTCTCTCTCTCTCTCTATATATATATATATATATATATATATATATATATATATATATATATATATATATATATATATATATATATATATATACACATATCCATATCTATATATATAAACTCACAAACACACACACACATATCTATATATATATATATAAACACATACACAAATATCTATATATATATAAATACACACACACACACACACACACACACACACACATATATATATATATATATATATATATATATATATATATATATATATATATATATATAGACACACACACTCTAACACACTCACACACACACACTCTCACACAAACACCACCACCACCCTCTCACAAACACACACACCACTCTCTCACACAAACACCACCACCACTACCACTCTCTACACACACACAATACATATAAATATATATACACATATATACATATATATATATATACCACTCTAATTAAGAAAACCCCAATTAATCTCTAACCTAGATTTTTAGGAAAACCTATAAAATCTATGGTAAAAGGTGGAGAATGAGCTCCTCTTCATTTATTGTGAAGGAGATAAATGTAAAAGAAGAATTAATGAGGGATTAATGGCATACCTAGAATAGCTTTGCTTGAGGAAGAAGAAGAACTCTAAAAAAGAATGGAATGGAGAGAAAGAGAGGTTGCTTAAAAGTGAAGCAAAGGAGATGGGGTGCTCCATACATGGCCGGCCAAAGGGGGGGCTTGGTGGGTTTGGGTGTGGACCCTGACCTTCTCTGCAGCATCCACTACCATCTCAGGGCCAAGCAAAACCCTCTCGCCGACATCATCCCAAGATAAGGGAGTACGGCACCTCCGTCCGTATAGAGCCTCGAAAGGTGACATCTCTATATTGGCTTGGTAGCTGTTGTTGTAAGCAAACTCTACCAAGTGAAGGTGGTCCTCCCAAGATCCCCCGAAGTCGAAGACACAGGTACGCAGCATATCTTCGAGGGTCTGAATCGTCCTCTCCGACTGCCCGTCTGTCTGGGGGTGGTATACGGTACTGAACTTGAGCGATGTGCCCAAGCTAAGCTGCAAACTCCTCCAGAAGTGGGAAGTAAATCTGCTGTTCCGATCCGAGACTATACTCACTGGAACCCCATGCAATCAGACTATCTGCCGTACGTACATCTCGGCCAACCTCTCCGTAGACAAATCCACCTTGAAAGGCAAAAAGTGGGCCGATTTGGTCAATCGATCAACAATGACCCAAATCGCATCCTTCCCTCCTGGAGAGCGCGAAAGCCCAGATACAAAGTCCATAATGATATGCTCCCACTTCCACTCAGGAATGGGTAGTGGCTGGAGCAATCCACCGGGTCTTTGCCTCCCGGCCTTCACCTGCTGGCACACCAAGCATCTAGAAACGAACTGAGCCACCTCGTATTTCATGCCATACCACCAAACATGCTGTCTCAAGTCTCTATACATCTTGTTGGCTCCGGGATGCATAGAGTACTGAGAACGATGCACCTCCTGAAGAACCTCCTCCCGAAGTCCTCCGCTCGGCACGCATAATCTGGTACCATGGCTCAACGACCCATCCCCCGCTGTAGAGAACTCATCCAACAGTCCTGTCCGGACCTGCTCCCTGATGACCCTCAGAGCCTCATCCTCAAACTGAGCTGCCCTGACTCTGTCCATCAGCTCCGACTGCACCTGGAGACCCCACATCTGCGCCTCGAACCCAGGAACTATCACCTCTATGCCCAAGCTCTCCAGATCTGCCAGAAGGTGACGATCCATCGTCAAACACATGGCCACGGGATACCTGCTCAAAGCATCCGTGACCACGTTAGCCTTCCCCGGATGGTACTGTAAGGATATATCAAAATCCTTCATCAGCTCTAACCATCGCCTCTGCCTCATATTCAGCTCCTTCTGGGTAAACACGTACTTCAAGCTCTTGTGATCTGTATAGATCTTAACTCTCTCTCCGTACAGATAGTATTTCCACAGCTTCAAAGCAAAGATGATCGCTGTCAGCTCCAGATCGTGGGTAGGATAGTTCCTCTCATGAGGACATAACTGCCTAGATCCATAGGCAATCACCTTCCCGTGCTGCTGAAGTAAACAACCCAAACCCCGTCCTGAAGCGTCACTGTAGATCGTATAACCACCAGATCCAGATGGCAGTGTCAAGATAGGAGCTGTAGTCAACCTCGCCTTCAGCTCCTCGAAGGCGGCCTGGCACTCCTCGGACCAAACAAACTCCTCGTCCTTCCTGGTAAGGCGGGTTATCGGCTGGGCAATCCTGGAAAAGTCCTGCACGAACCTCCGGTAATAACTTGCCAGACCCAAAAAATTCCGAACCTCTGCTACTGAGCTCGGCGTAGACCAGGACTCCACTGCAGAAATCTTCTTCGGATCCACTGAAATCCCCTCGCCAGAGACAACATGGCCTAGGAACTCCACGCGATCCAAGAAGAACTCGCACTTGGACAGCTTTCCATACAGCTGTTCCCTTCTGAGAGTGTCCAACATAATCCTCAGGTGCTCCTCTGGCGTCTTCGAATAGATGAGAATGTCATCAATAAAGACCACCACGAACTTGTCAAGGTACTGATGAAATACCTTGTTCATCAAGTTTATGAATACCGCCGGGGCGTTGGTCAACCAAAACGGCATGACGGTATACTCATACTGGCCATAGCGAGTCCTGAAATGCAATCTTCGGAATGTCGTCCTGCTTCACCTTCAGCTGATGGTACCTAGTACGCAAGTCGATCTTCGAGAACGCCCTCGCCCCACTCAACTGGTCGAACAAGTCATCAATCCTTGGCAAAGAATACTTGTTCTTGATGGTAAGGTTATTGAGCGTCCTGTAATCAATGCACATACATACCGTACTATCCTTCTTGGGGACAAAAAGAACTGGCGTGCCCCAAGGTAAAAAACTATATCGAATAAAGCCCTTATCCTCCAGCTCGTCGACCTGTCTTTTCAGCTCCGCTAATTCACTGTTGTTGATTCTATAGACGTGCTGGAAGATAGGCTCAGCGCCCGGCACTAGGTCTATAGAAAACTCAACATCGCGATCTGGCGGTATCCCGGGCAACTCCTCGGGAAAGACATCCAAGAACTCAGCAATAAGTGGATGTGGCAACACCGGCCCCGCCAACAACGCTTCGCAGAATCCATCTCCTGGCTCCGCTGTACCCCTGGTGAACTCATACTCCGGCTCTCCCGACGGCCTAAACAGAATCCTGCCCCCTCTGCAGTCTATGCTAGCGTGGTGCATGCTCAACCAGTCCATACCGAGTACTACATCGTAACTCGGAAGTGGCATTACGAGCAAACACGCACTCAGCTCCCGGCCTCTCAAAGAAACTCTTCGCCCCTTGCAAATATTATTAACCAGGATGATGCCATTTCCAGTCATAATCTTGCAAGTCCTACCAAGATACTCAGCAATGATATTGTGCCTAAGAGCAAAAGAAACAGACACAAAACTGTGCGTAACACCAGAATCAAACAAGGCTAAAGCTGGAAAAGAATCGAGCGGAATAGAACCTGCGACAACATCCGCAATAGGCTCCATCTCCTCGGCTGCAAGAGCAAAGGCTTTACCCTGACCACCCCTCTGCTGACGGTGCTGAACAAACTGCTGCTGCTGGGTCGGAAGTGGACCCCGCTGCTGAACTACCGGCACACTAGCTGGTGCCCTCGGAACAGGTGCCCTCTGAGCTGCTCCAGTAATACGGGGGTTCCTAGGACACTCCCGCATCTAATGCCCAGTGGCACCACAAAAGAGACACAAACCCAACCTCCTCCTGCAGAACTCAAAGAGGTGACCGGGCTTCTTACAGAAGTGGGACGGTGGATCATCCTGCCCCAGACGCTGCTGAACCCTCTGGACAGATGCTCTGGCCTGCACCTACTACTGATGATGCTGGAACGGCTGATGCTGAAGCTGAGGGCGCTTAGCAGCCCCCGTGCTGCTACTGGCCCCTGAAAACAACTTACGATCCCTCTTCGGCTTCAAGCCCCACTCTCTCTCCACCTTCCAAGCCTCCGTATAGACCTCTGCATATGTCGCATAGAAGGAAGGGATTAGGATCTTGATATCCCATGTCAATCCCTCTCGGAAGCGCTCTGCTCGGATCACTGGGTCTCTCACCATGTACTCGGCGTATCGGCTCAGCCGGCCGAACTCCGCCGCAAACTCCTCTACAGTCATACCGCCCTGCTGCAGGTTCTGGAACTGCCGCACTAGGCCGATCTTGTCTGTGGGGGAAAAGAACTTCTCTCTGAACTGGGCCCGAAACTCAGCCCAAGTGTGGCCCTCTCCTGCAAGAGCCGGCTCGTTCCGGAACCATGTCCGGGCAACATCTAATAAATACAAGCCAACCGCCTCGACCTTCAGGTCGTCTGCCAGGCGGGAGGCCCTCATCTGACGCTCGATATCCTCGAGCCAGTCATTAGCATATATAATGCCCTCAGTCCCTTTGAAATCCCTCGGACCCAACTTCTTGAAAGCCTGGATATCTCCGATCTTATGCTGCTGCGCCTCCCTCTGTGGTGCCCCACTCTCCACCGTAGCCAGAGCCAACCTATGAGCATCCTTCATGCCCTGGCGCATGGCCTCTGTCTGCCTCATCTGAGCCTCGTGCTGGGCCCGCTGGGACTCCAGGACCTGCTGAAAGAACGCGAGCATCTGCCCCATGTCTGTGGACAGAGGAGGCAACGGAAGAATGGCTCCCACCACCGGCGGAGGAGTCCCCTGCTGAGGAGGAGGAGGAGGAAGAATGCCCCCGAAAGCTCTCGTCGTAGCCCCCGGCACTGCAGAAAGAGTACCCGCAGTGACCCCAGGGACAGTCATCGAGAGTGCTGGAGAAGTACCCCCGAGAGCCCCAACTGAAGTCCCAACTGCAGGGGAAGTGACCGGAGCCTGTCCGCCAGAGGTAGCAGACCTCTCCGTCTCCCCGTGCTCCTCACCGGGAGAATGAGTCATAACCATCCTGGAGACAGATTAAAAGAAAGATATCAATATGGCACAAGAAGGATTATATCAAAGGAGGACAGCTAGAAAACAGTAAATTAATATCAAAGATGGTAAGCAAGATAAGCAAGGAAAGATCCTACTGTGATTGAGTACTTTTAGCCTACTACCTCCTATGTGTAACACATGCTCGTAGTCAACACTCTAAGACGAGTGCCGCTACGACATCGCACTAATTGCGACTTCAGGACCTGCGTGGGCCACCACTAAAAATGTGTCACGACCCGCACACGCAGTAAGGGCACGTGTGCGTAACAACGCCCAGTCCACACCGTAAAAATGGCTTGGAACGCTGTAGGTTTTCTACTCTAACAACAGTTTATATATAATATCAAAACCTGTCGAGAATATGGTCAACTCCGAACGGAGGACAAGCAATGATAATATATGAATGCTCAATCACAACTCTAAGATGATAAGTAAAGACTGAAAGATAACGACAACATGACAATAAAATATAACCTGTCAATTCCAAACACAAATAATATACAAGTCCAAGTCCAAGTCTCTAATACAAGCCAAAATATAAGTCTCGAAAGTAACTGGAGACAAGGTCCAGTACAAATAACTCTAACTAAGCAATAGGTATAGTCTCGTCAGGCGGAGCTAGGCCCTGCTGGACCAAGGTCTCCAAGTCTAAGCCCACTACGTCATCCGGACCGTAGTAGGTACTGCAATCCCCCTCATCAGCATCTGTAATATTTTCAACATATCCGATCAGGATGGAACGAGTACATATATCTCATAACAGATCTCAAGATAGAATAAAAGCTATAAGACTGTAAATAGAGCATATACAATAAAATCATGGAGTGTACATATATGTATCATGGCATGGTAAGCTGTAGAGCTAGAGCTAGAAAAGGAAAGTAGAACTGTATCATGGTATGTACACAAATCAAGGTAAGCCATATATCCAATGTGTGTGAGTAGCAGTTTCAACTTGTGATCGGCTTGAGTACCTGTCAAGAACTGGCCTGGCTAGTCATAAGTGCGGTATATGACTAACATTGTTCGGGAATGCGGGATGGATCTGATCACAGGCATACGCTACTACTCCCCCTACCCCAACTGGTAGAATGGATCCAAATAGGACACGTCACTGCACGGGATTCTATGAGAAGGGAGCTAATCTTCTCTAGAATCGATGACCATATATTGAGCAAGAGCTACAAGGGAGCTTGCACAATACATCCCAACCTAAGAAGGAGAAACATCTCTCGTCGAGATCCAGGAATACCAATCCGTGAGAACCATGTGTCAGGAATAAGCATATCTACACTAAGTACATGAATCATAACAGTTATCATAAATTGGAAAAAAGTTATCAGAGAATGTACTCGCCTGTGATATAATAAAATATGCCAACCGGATCCAATGCAGTGTCTCGAGGACCTATATAGAACAAGACGTATCAATACTATGTTTAGGAAGTAAAGTCAAATCAAATTAAATCCTATTAAGTCATTCTAGGTCAAGACAAGTCTAGTTGGGTCAACCTTGGTCATGGGAGAGTATTGGAAGTCAATCCGTATCAAACTAGGTCAAAGGTTGACTTACAGTTGACTTTTGGTCAACGGGTCAACTCTGGTCAACTCTAGGTCAACCCATAGGTCAATCCTAGGTCAATGGTGACTAACAGTTGACTTTTGGTCAACCGTTCAAGTCTAATAGAATTTGGGACTAAATTGGGTAAAGTGTTGACCCATAGTTGACTTTTGGTCTAAAAAGTCAACCGTGGTCAACCAAGGTCAAGACTAGGTCTAGACGACTATTTCTAATCATTACCAACCCTTACAACCCATATCCGAGTCCATCTTGGACTCCGAAACCCGTATCTTGACCGTAGGCCAATATCTTAATTTACCCTTTACAAGGGTAAATTTTTAGCCTAGGTGAATACCAAGTTAGCCTACCTACGCTTGGTATTTCGACCCGTGCTCCCTAGGGTAGTAGGATACTAGCCTATACATTCATTACCTACCAAGCTTCCTAGGTAGAGTGGACATCCAGTCCATCTTACGGCATATTGCTGATATCTTGAATATCTCAAGATATGAAATGGTACGGTGCGATACCGTCGTTCTAAAATTTCGATTTCAACTCGGGAGCCTACCCACAAAGTCTAATTCTCATAATCTAAGTCTCCTCCAAGTTTCAACGCGTTTCGACACTCGGAGCTCAATTTCACCCTCTAACTCAATCTCCTCTAATTTGGTTTCCTACTTTCCCTTCCTATTCTTCTTCTTCTAATTCTTCCTATTCTTCTTCTCCTAATTTTTCCTATTCTTCTTCTCATAATTCCCTTCCTCCTAATTTCTTCTTCTTATTCTTCTTCCTATCTTCTTCTCATTATTCTTTTCATTCTTCTTCTTAGTCTTATTCTAACTCTTTTTCTTATCTCCCCTTTCTTCTTCCTATTCTTCTATATATATATATATATATATATATATATATATATATATATATATATATATATATATATATATATATATATATATATATAGACACACACACTCTAACACACTCACACACACACACACACTCTCACACAAACACCACCACCACTCTCTCACAAACACACACACCACTCTCTCACACAAACACCACCACCACTACCACTCTCTACACACACACAATACATATAAATATATATACACATATATACACATATAAATATATATACACATATATACACATATATATACCACTATAATTAAGAAAACCCCAATTAATCTCTAACCTAGATTTTTAGAAAAACCTATAAAATCTATGGTCAAAAGGTGGAGAATGAGCTCCTCTTCATTTATTGTGAAGGAGATAAATGTAAAAGAGGAATTAATGAGGGATTACTGGCATACCTAGAATAGCTTTGCTTGAGGAAGAAGAAGAACTCTAAAAAAGAATGGAATGGAGAGAATGAGAGGTTGCTTAAAAGTGAAGCAAAGGAGAGGGGGTGCTCCATACATGGCCGGCCAAAAGGGGGGGGGGGGGCTTGGTGGGTTTGGGTGTGGATCCACTAAGCCTTCAAACCCAATAAACTTAGTTTGGTTTGGTTCGGGTTTAGTTTGGTTCGGTTTGTTTCGGTTCAACTCCAATTTAACTAATTAAGTCTCTAAATGACTAGTTAAGCCATGGGAGTATGGTTTATTGGTTTCTAGCCTAATTAGGATGGCAAGTGGGCCAAGTCCAGCTAGTATGTGGGTTCCACTAGTGTCCAGACTACCCGGGTCCCCAACTTAAGTCCGAATTGGGTAAAATTCAAACTAAATCAAACAAATCCCTAAAAATCATATAAAATCAAATAAAATTCCTAAAAATTATAAAACTTGAAAATGACGAAAATAACCCTAATTCGAAAAATGGGGGTGACAGATATATTTTAATAATATGTCGCTGAACGTCGCTATTCCGTGACGTAATGTATCTAGTGTCGCTGAACGTCGCTATTCGGCAACGTTTTGCGATGTCAATAGAAGGGAGTCGCTATATTATATATTTAGCGACAGAATTTTATTCCGTCGCTAAACAACGTCGCTAATAGAGCATATTTTAGTAGTGATACGGTGCCATTTGAATGCTGGATTGATAGCTATTGTTGTATGCAAATTCGGCCAGAGGTAGATGATTGTCCCAGCTTGATTTGAAGTCAATTGCGCAGAGTCGTAGCTTGTCTTCGAGAATCTGATTGACGCACTCCGTTTGGCTGTCGGTCTGAGGATGGTAAGCTGAGCTGAACTGCAACTTGGTACCCAGCGCTGACTGAAGGCTACTCCAGAATCGCGACATGAACCGTGAATCCCGATCAGAGACGATGGATATTGGAACTCCGTGCAGCCGTACTATCTCATCAAGATATATCTGCACCAGGCGATCAATGCTCCAAGTAACTTTGATGGCAGTAAAGTGCGCTGACTTGGTTAATCGATCGACGATGACCCAGATGGCATCATTTTTCCGCGGCATCTTTGGCAGACCAACAATAAAATCCATGCACACGTGCTGCGACTTCCATTCTGGAATCGCCAGATTATGCATCTTTCCGTCCGATCTCTGGTGCTCAGCTTTCACCTGCTGACAGGCCATGCATTGCGACACGAAAAGTGCCACATCTCTTTTCATCCCGTGCCACCAGAAGTTTGTGCGGAGGTCCTTGTACATCTTTGTGCTGCCGGGATGCAAGGTGTACTTTGCGTAGTGCGCCTCCGACAATATCTCCTTTCTAAGTTCTGAATCATCCAGAACGCATAGCCTACCCCTCAATCGAAGCATGCCGGTCTCGTCTTCCGCAAAGTCGGTCGTCTTATCCGTCGAGATTAGCTCTCGCATCTTCTTCAGGTACGGATCATCCTTCTGAGCGGTCTTGAACCTTGCTTGCAAACTCGGCTCTAACTGCAACTTTGCCAACTGCACATTACGGAATCAGACTCGGAGTTCGATGCCCATCTCTTCTAGGTCACGTAGCAGTCTGCGGTCGATGGATAGCGAGGCAATGTACTTCCGACTCAAAGCGTCTGCCACAACATTTTCCTTTTTCGACGGATAGTCGATAGTCAAGTCATAATCTTTGATTAGTTCCAGCCAACGCCTTTGCCGCAAGTTCAGTTTCTTCTGCGTGAATAGATACTTGAGGCGCTTGTGATCGGTATAGATCGTGCACGCTACGCCATAAAGATAGTGATGCCACAATTTTAATGCGAACACAATCGCCGCTAACTCCAGGTCATACATGGGATAGTTCTTCTCGTGCGACTTTAGTTGTCGGGAAGCAAAAGATATCACCTTGTTCCGTTGCATCAGCACACATCCCAAGCCCTGACCGGACGCGTTGCTGAATATCTGGAAACCCTCAGTCCCTTCTGGAAGTACGAGTATCGGGGCCGAGACGAGCCGTTGCTTCAACTCTAGGAATGCAGCTTCGCAGCTGTCTGACCATTCAAATACAACTCCTTTCTGTGTGAGGCGAGTCAGAGGCGATGCGATCTTCGTGAAGTCCTTCACGAAGCGTCGGTAGTATCCCGCTAAGCCAAGGAAACTTCGAATTTCGCCGACGGACGTTGGCCGTTTCCAATCGACAACGGATTCAACTTTCTTTGGGTCGACCGCAATGCCTTCAGCTGAAATGATGTGTCCGAGGAATGCGACGCTGCTAAGCCAGAATTCATATTTGCTTCGCTTCGCATATAGTTAATTTTCTCGAAGGGTCTGAAGCACGGTCCGCAAATGCTCAGTGTGTTGCTGCCTATTCTTCGAGTAGACGAGTATATCGTCGATAAAGACTACTACGAACTTGTCGAGGAATAGTTGGAACACCCGATTCATCAGATCCATGAAAGCGGCAGGGGCGTTCGTTAGGCCGAACGACATTACCAGGAACTCGTAATGGCCGTATCGAGTACGAAAGGCAGACTTCGGCACATCATTCGGCTTGATCTTGAGTTGAAGGTAACCCGAACGCAGATCAATTTTAGAGAACACCGTGGCTCCTTGAAGCTGATCAAACAGATCGTCTATGCGGGACATGGGGTATTTATTCCGGACGGTGGCTTTATTCAGCTCGCGGTAGTCGATACAAAGACGTATAGAGCCATCCTTCTTCTTGACAAACAGTACGGGCGCTCCCTATGGCGAGACGCTGGTTCGAATGAATTCCTTGTCGAGCAACTCTTGTAACTGCACTTTGAGTTCTTTAAGCTCTGCAGGGGCCATTCTGTACGAGGCTTTCGAGATCGGTCGGGTATCGGAGAATGTATCGATAGTGAACTCAATCTCTCGATCGGACGGCATGCCGGACAGCTCGTCCGGGAACATATCGGGGAATTCTGCCACAACGTCGGCCTGACCCGTGTTTGCACTATCCTGTCGCATGTCTCGAACGGAAGCTAGATAGCCTTCGCACCCGGAATACAGCATCTGTCGAGCAGATATTGCGGAGATCACCATGCAGGTCGGCGATGCCTCACCACACGAGTAGCAGAATTCAGGCACTCCAGGTATGCGAAATGTGACCCTCTTTTTAGCGTATTCTATGGTTGCGTTACACGGACCGAGCCAATCCATCCCCAGAATGATGTCGTAGTTCTTAATATCTAGAACTATCGCATCGAGACTGATCTTTTGACCACCTATACAAATGATTCCGTCTCCGTAGACTAAATTTGCAAGTAGTGGCATGCCCGACGGTACGTTAACAGTGAGATCGAGGCCCAGTGGTGTCAAGAAAAATTTGTGCTCGACGACAAAGTTCGTCGATATAAAACTATACGTGGCACCTGAATCAAACAATACACAAGCAGGTTTATTATTGAATTGCAATATACCTGTCACGACTGTATCAGATGCAAACGCTTCGTCTCGAGTCATGGCGTAGACGCGGCCCTGAGCATTGGGACGACGGTCTTGGCCATTCTGTTGTGCGGTCGGTGGAGCCCGAGGTGCTTGGCCTCGGTTCTGATGGTATTGTTGGGGGCGCTGGTTTGGCTTCTCCGGACAGTTGCATACGATATGGTCGGTTCGGCCGCACCCGAGGCACGTACCGTTCTTCAATCGGCGCTCGCTGATCATGTGCCCCTCCTTGTGGTAAAAAGTGCAGACTACTCGATCCTTCGTCTGGTTGCCGCCTCCGTTGCCGCGATTTTGACGCTTGTGTGTGTTGTTGCCTCCCGCATTACTATGACATTTGTTATTAAAGTGAACAGCACCGGTAGTAGTAGGAGGATACTCGGACTCCAGACGGAGGGCATGGTTGAGTGCCTCACCCATGGTTTTGTATTCGGGCACCGAGACATGAGCACGGATAGTGGAACGCAGGCCCACTTCGAATCGTCGAGCTCGACTTGCAGTGGTAGGGAGGTAGTCTCCAGCAAACTTGGCCAGTTTGTTGAATTCGGCCGCATACTGTCGTACAGTCATATTCCCTTGCCTCAATTGCATAAATTTATTTTTTTTTCTATCGCACGGCTGCAGAAAGATATTCGGTCTCGAACGCATTTCTGAATGTATCCCAGAAGATCGCCGCCGTCCCATCTTTACGTCGAATAGCCCGCTTCTGTATAGCCCACCAATCGTGCACGTTCATTCGAAGTAGAAGTTGAGCACACGCGACTTTCTTCGAGTCCTCGACACCTAGAAGCTCGAACTTGTCTTCCAGCTCCTCCAACCAGTCGATCGCCACGGAGGGATCTTCTGTGCCGTTGAAGGAAGTGCGACAGCTTTTTATGAATTTTGACACGTCAAAGTTGGAACTTCTCGGTGTCGCAGGTGAGAGCACGGGCGCCTCTGGTTCGGCTTCGTTGGATCGAACCGCAGGCTGGGTCACGACAGGTGTCATCGTTGAATTGTTGTTGTTGTCCACGACTGATTATACGATTTGCTGGAGAGTATTCAGCTGTTGCTGCTGCAGCTTGAATTGAGCCTCGAACCGATTTTTAAATTGAGCCTGACGAGCCTCCGCTTGCTGACGATGGAGCTCGTTTTGACGTTGCTGCATTTAAAGTATTTGCAGCATACGTTGCATCGGGTCGTCGGAAGGTCCGGCTACAGTAGGCGTCATTCCCGTTGGGTTGACGGAATGCTCGGGTCTGGAAGTACTCGAGCCGCTGGAAGCGCTCGCCTCATCCTCTGCCCGAGCTCCCACAACTGCAGGGAAAAGAAAGGCAACTCTCGTTAGTTTCAGAAAACGTCCTGGGTTCAGCGTATGGAACAACTTATCTCATCGACACGAGATCAACGATTTGAGACTAGAAACTCGACACTGGAGGCCAAGGACGTAAAGCCGTGCTCTGATACCATTATGTCATGTCCCGATTCCGTCGAATCGATAGTCGTCCCTCGGGCGTCATGCCATGCGAACCTAATTTGCGATCGCACAAGGCATAGTCATAAGGAAATCCGAGACACGAGATCTAAGAGAGTACGCAGACAAAATGAATTACACATTAAGTAAAGGAAACTTGATTCTTTATTGATAATGATCATCTTTTACAGACTCTAGTACAAGACTCATGCCGTGCAGGCTACGATATAACTCGATTACAAAAGAGTGCCGATGAGATAGCCGTTCCATACATTGCACACATCCCTAAATATACAACAAAGTACTCCAGTAACCTGGATGGGAGGGACGCTGAGTCATCTTCCTTAGACTATCGAGAGCCTTTAAAAGTAGAGTCGCGGGAAAAGTCTTCGACGCACGGCCGAAGCTTCAAAAGTCACGAACGTCGCCGAGCTAGTTGGCGCGTCCTTCCTAGTTCGCGGGACCTGCAAAGAGCGAGGATCAGTACGAACACATGTACTGGCGAATGGCTAATTAAATCCAAGCTCTGCATTTGATTCAAGAAGTTTTATAAACATGTTAGTTAGCTTTTTACATGATCTTCTAACCATCTTGATCAATTGCATGTCAACATGTTTTCAGGCAAGCATATGAAATAGTATAACAATAAGCAACTATCATATCCATCCTGTGTCCCGTGCACTTGTTAAGCAGTGAAAAGGGTGTGAAGGCCACTGGCAATATCAAGCCATAGTGGACTATAGCAGGGTTAGACGGCGACCCTTTCGTGTCGGGTAGCGAGCCCTATGCGAAAGTTTCTGCATAACTCGCGCCGATGAAGGGCTGGCTCTTGCTATACACTTGTTCCTCCTGGGCCGAATCGGTCCCTTGGCCTAGGCAACCGTTCGAGAAAACTACACCTTGTCGACAAGTTGTCCAATGACCGTTTTCTTTTGAACTTAGTTGATTTGCTTCCTTAGCTGTATCGTTGCGATAAACGTTAATCGATTCATTCATTGTTTTGTATAGGCTAAGTGGATTGTATAAGAAAATACATTTTCCATTTTCAAAACCGGCAGTTTGATAGCAAGTGTTTCGTGAAGAATCGTGCCACAATTTCTTTGATTTTACACTATTATGACAAGCATTCATTTGACTTCATATTGATTTTAGAAATAGAGGGACGAGGCGAAGGAGGTCAGCCACTTGCCTTAGCCTTGCTTCAAGCGAGCGACCGGTTGGCTGCGCTGACGTCGTCTACACGATCACCTGCAATTGCATAAGCAACTGATTAGAACACTGTATAATTCAAGAAAATTCGATATGAATGCGAAGCTCGAAAACGCAAGTCACGAAAACTCATTCGGAAAACATTCACGAAAAACGCAATCATGAAAACCAAAGCCAAAGCCAAAGCCAAATCAAGTACGGCATGAAAATCAGAGCAACGGGAGGTCTCTCCCGACTCAGCCGCAGAGCCAATCCTCGAGGCGCAACCCACTGAATATGAGACTTGGTTCCGAAGAAGCCATTCCATAACGTGGAATGGATCTTAATTCAACCGTTCCCGTTCGATCGACTCGGCCGATTCCGACCTATCGGTTCCGACTGAATCGATAGCGACAGTGTTCCTTTCTCGCGTACCCCGTGGACGGAAATGGGGCACGATGTAGGGACGGGGCACTACATTGTCCGCGAAAGACATAGCTCCTGAAAGATGAGGGGCCGCCGGGATAAGAGGAGGTGTAGGGACCCGCGGTACGGGAGGAGCGTGGGGGA
Organism: Iris pallida; assembly: GCA_029216955.1. Lineage (NCBI taxonomy): Eukaryota > Viridiplantae > Streptophyta > Magnoliopsida > Asparagales > Iridaceae > Iris > Iris pallida. The sequence goes on along the minus strand of JANAVB010006199.1, from coordinate 2,757,316 downwards.
CTAGTTGTAGGCCAGAGGTGCCGAGAGTGGCAGACGACTGGGGGTCGGACGCCGAACCGCCGATGACGGGAGTGGGGAGCGGCGGCCAGTCGGCGCAGGGACCAAGACGCACATCGCCCTCGACGAGAACAGCTTGGGAACCACTGCATGTGCCCGCAGGGGGGGCCCCCGCTAGCGCTCGAAACGTGGCCACCGAAGAAAGCACCTAGATTGGACACGTATGCGCCCGCCTCGGGGGGATAGGACCTGTATGCGCCCAAAAGGGGGGCAGCTTCAAGAGTGGCTGCGGGGGAAACCGCCGAGATGGACGCATGCTCTCTCGAGGGTGGCAGAAGTGCGAAAGAGTGGGCGCATGAGAGATCTGCACACGAGACCCCAAGAGCGCAAGGAGCTTCGCATAGCGAAGGGGTGGAGACTCCTCCCGTGGAGGGCACAAGGGCGGTGGTACATGCCATAGGCGCATGCTCAGCCAATGAGGGCGCATGGGAGTGATGGTGGGCGCATAAGGGATGCGCACACACAATATGATATGCGCCTGCTGCTCCACGAATTAGAGCGGCAGGCGAGTATGGATTCGAAATTCGAATCTGGGTTGACCGGTCAGAAGGCGTGAGCCCCGATGGGAGCTGAGGTTGGGGGAAATCCGAAGTAGCTCGGGACCGGAACCTCCCAACTAACGGCGGCGGGGGAGGGTGGCGAACGGCCGGTGGAAGGGCCACCCTAACAGCAGCGGATGGGTTGGCCAGTCGCCGTAGGGCAGTCGGCGGAGACGGGGGATCTACGGGAGAATGGCTCGGGGGGGGGCGGCGGTTGAGGGGGACCAGTAGAAGAATGAGGCCGGGGAGGCTGCCGGGCTCGACGCACCCCGGAGGGAGGGTGAGGGCAGCCAGCCGGCGCCTAGGACCGCAATAAGATCTGGAGGGTGGGGGCTCAGCCGGAGGGGGGGCTGGAGGAGGGCGCCATGGACGGGAGGTGAGGAGGGGGAAGCGGTGGATGGGGGCGCGGAGGGGGTCCGCCGGGCGGCTGCCCTAGGCGAGGGAGGGGGTCCGCCGGGCGGCTGCCCTAGGCGAGGGAGGGGGGTGCTGCGTCGAGCAGCCATGGGGGAGATCAGCGGAGCTGTAGGTTCCAGAGCTCTGCATTTCTATATGTGTAATTCGAGTATATATTATATATATATATATATATATATATATATATATATATATATATATATACTCGAATTACACATATAGGAATGCAGAGCTCTGGAACCTACAGCTCCGCTGATCTCCCCCATGGCTGCTCGACGCAGCACCCCCCTCCCTCGCCTAGGGCAGCCCCCGGACCCCCTCCCTCGCCTAGGGCAGCCGCCCGGCGGACCCCCTCCGCGCCCCCATCCACCGCTTCCCCCTCCTCACCTCCCGTCCATGGCGCCCTCCTCCAGCCCCCCCTCCGGCTGAGCCCCCACCCTCCAGATCTTATTGCGGTCCTAGGCGCCGGCTGGCTGCCCTCACCCTCCCTCCGGGGTGCGTCGAGCCCGGCAGCCTCCCCGGCCTCATTCTTCTACTGGTCCCCCTCAACCGCCCCCCCCCCGAGCCATTCTCCCGTAGATCCCCCCTCCCGCCGACTGCCCTACGGCGACTGGCCAACCCATCCGCTGCTGTTAGGGTGGCCCCTCCACCGGCCGTTCGCCACCCTCCCCCGCCGCCGTTAGTTGGGAGGTTCCGGTCCCGAGCTACTTCGGATTTCCCCCAACCTCAGCTCCCATCGGGGCTCACGCCTTCTGACCGGTCAACCCAGATTCGAATTTCGAATCCATACTCGCCTGCCGCTCTAATTCGTGGAGCAGCAGGCGCATCATGTTGTGTGCGCATCCCTTATGCGCCCACCATCACTCCCATGCGCCCTCATTGGCTGAGCATGCGCCTATGGCATGTACCACCGCCCTTGTGCCCTCCACGGGAGGAGTCTCCACCCCTTCGCTATGCGAGCTCCTTGCGCTCTTGGGGTCTCGTGTGCAGATCTCTCATGCGCCCACTCTTTCGCACTTCTGCCACCCTCGAGAGAGCATGCGTCCATCTCGCGGTTTCCCCCGCAGGCACTCTTGAAGCTGTCCCCCTTTCGGGCGCATACGGGTCCTATCCCCCTGAGGCGGGCGCATACGTGTCCAATCTAGGCGCTTTCTTCGGTGGCCACGTTTCGAGCGCTAGCGGGGGCCCCCCCTGCGGCACATGCAGTGGTTCCCAAGCTGTTCTCGTCGAGGGCGATGTGCGTCTTGGTCCCTGCGCCGACTGGCCGCCGCTCCCCACTCCTGTCATCGGCGGTTCGGCGTCCGACCCCCAGTCGTCTGCCACTCTCGGCACCTCTGGCCTACAACTAGTCCCCCAGCTCCTCCCGTCCCGCGGGTCCCTACACCTCCTCTTATCCCGGCGGCCCCTCATCTTTCAGGAGCTATGTCTTTCGCGGACAATGTAGTGCCCCGTCCCTACATCGTGCCCCATTTTCGTCCACGGGGTGCGCGAGAAAGGAACACTGTCGCTATCGATTCAGTCGGGACCGATAGGTCGGAATCGGCCGAGTCGATCGAACGGGAACGGTTGAATTAAGATCCATTCCACGTTATGGAATGGCTTCTTCGGAACCAAGTCTCATATTCAGTGGGTTGCGCCTCGAGGATTGGCTCTGCGGCTGAGTCGGAAGAGACCTCCCGTTGCTCTGATTTTCATGCCGTACTTGATTTGGCTTTGGCTTTGGCTTTGGTTTTATGATTGCATTTTTCGTGAATGTTTTCCGAATGAGTTTTCGTGACTTGCGTTTTCGAGCTTCGCATTCATATCGAATTTCTTGAATTATATAGTGTTCTAATCAGTTGCTTATGCAATTGCAGGTGATCGTGTAGACGACGTCAGCGCAGCCAACCGATCGCTCGCTTGAAGCAAGGCTAAGGCAAGTGGCTGACCTCCTTCGCCTCGTCCCTCTATTTCCAAAATCAATATGAAGTCAAATGAATGCTTGTCATAATAGTGTAAAATCAAAGAAATTGTGGCACGATTCTTCACGAAACACTTGCTATCAAACTGCCGGTTTGAAAATGGAAAACGTATTTTCTTATATAATCCACTTAGCCTATGCAAAACAATGAATGAATCGATTAACGTTTATCGCAACGATACAGCTAAGGAAGCAAATCAACTAAGTTCAAAAGAAAACGGTCATTGGACAACTTGTCGACAAGGTGTAGTTTTCTCGAACGGTTGCCTAGGCCAAGGGATCGATTCGGCCCAGGAGGAACAAGTGTATAGCAAGAGCCAGCCCTTCATCGGCGCGAGTTATGCGAAAACTTTCGCATAGGGCTCGCTACCCGACGCGAAAGGGTCGTCGTCTAACCCTGCTATAGTCCACTATGGCTTGATATTGCCAGTGGCCTTCACACCCTTTTCACTGCTTAACAAGTGCACGGGACACAGGATGGATATGATAGTTGCTTATTGTTATACTATTTCATATGCTTGCCTGAAAACATGTTGACATGCAATTGATCATGATGGTTAGAAGATCATGTAAAAAGCTAGCTAACATGTTTATAAAACTTCTTGAATCAAATGCAGAGCTTGGATTTAATTAGCCATTCGCCAGTACATGTGTTCGTACTGATCCTCGCTCTTTGCAGGTCCCGTGAACTAGGAAGGACGCGCCAACTAGCTCGGCGACGTTCGTGACTTTTGAAGCTTCGGCCGTGCGTCGAAGACTTTTCCTGCGACTCTACTTTTAAAGGCTCTCGATAGTCCAAGGAAGATGACTCAGCGTCCCTCCCATCCAGGTCACTGGAGTACTTTATTGTATATTTAGGGATGTGTGCAATGTATGGAACGACTATCTTATCGGCACTCTTTTATAATCGAGTCATATCGTAGCCTGCGCGGCATGAGTCTTGTACTAGAGTCTGTAAAAGATGATCATTATCAATAAAGAATCAAGTTTCCTTTACTTAATGTGTAATTCATTTTGTCTGCGTACTCTCTTAGATCTCGTGTCTCGGATTTCCTTATGACTATGCCTTGTGCGATCGTAAATTAGGTTCGCATGGCATCACGTCCGGGGGACGACTATCGATTCGACGGAATCGGAACATGACATAATGGTATCAGTGCACGGCTTTACGTCCTTGGCCTCCAGTGTCGAGTTTCTAGTCTCAAATCGTTGACCTCGTGTCGATGAGATAAGTTGTTCCATACGCTGAACCCAGGACGTTTTCTTAAACTAACGAGAGTTGCCTTTCTTTTTCCTGCAGTTGTGGGAGTTCGGACAGAGGATGAGGCGAGCGCTTCCAGCGGCTCGAGTACTTCCAGACCCAAGCATTCCGTCAACCCAACGGGAATGACGCCTACTGTAGCCGGACCTTCCGGCGACCCGATGCAACGTATGCTGCAAATGCTTTAAATACAGCAACGTCAAAACGAGCTCCATCGTCAGCAAGCGGAGGCTCGTCAGGCTCAATTTGAAAATCGGTTCGAGGCTCAATTCAAGCTGCAGTAGCAACAGCTGAATACTCTCCAGCAAATCGTATAATCAGTCGTGGACAACAACAACAATTCAACGATGATGCCTACCGTGACCCAGCCTGCGGTTCGATCCAACGAAGCCGAACCAGAGGCGCCCGTGCTCTCACCTGCGACACCGAGAAGTTCCAACTTCGACGTGTCAAAATTCATAAAAAGCTGTCGCACTTCCTTCAACGACACAGAAGATTCCTCCATGGCGATCGACTGGTTGGAGGAGCTGGAAGACAAGTTCGAGCTTCTAGGTGTCGAGGACTCGAAGAAAGTCGCATGTGCTCAACTTCTACTTCGAATGAACGTGCACGATTGGTGGGCTGTGCAGAAGCGGGCTATTCGACGTAAAGATGGGACGGCGGCGATCTTCTGGGCTACATTCAGAAATGCGTTCGAGACCGAATATCTTTCTGCAGCCGTGCGATAGGAAAAAGAAAATAAATTTATGCAATTGAGGCAAGAGAATATGACTGTACAACAGTATGCGGCCAAATTCAACAAACTGGCCAAGTTTGCTGGAGACTACCTCCCTACCACTGCAAGTCGAGCTCGACGATTCGAAGTGGGCCTGCGTTCCACTATCCGTGCTCATGTCTCGGTGCCCGAATACAAAACCATGGGCAAGGCACTCAACCATGCCCTCCGTCTGGAGTCCGAGTATCCTCCTACTACTACCGACGTTGTTCACTTTAATAACAAATGTCATAGTAATGCGGGAGGCAACAACGCACATAAGCGTCAAAATCGCGGCAACGGAGGCGGCAACTAGACGAAGGATCGAGTAGTCTGCACTTTCTACCACAAGGAGGGGCACATGATCAGCGAGCGCCGATTGAAGAACGGTGCGTGCCTCGGGTGCGGCCGAACCGACCATATCGTATGCAACTGTCCGGAGAAGCCAAACCAGCGCCCCCAACAACACCATCAGAACCGAGGCCAAGCACCTCGGGCTCCACCGACCGCACAACAGAATGGCCAAGACCGTCGTCCCAATGCTCAGGGCCGCGTCTACGCCATGACTCGAGACGAAGCGTTTGCATCTGATACAGTCGTGACAGGTATATTGCAATTCAATAATAAACCTGCTTGTGTATTGTTTGATTCAGGTGCCACGTATAGTTTTATATCGACGAACTTTGTCGTCGAGCACAAATTTTTCTTGACACCACTGGGCCTCGATCTCACTGTTAACGTACCGTCGGGCATGCCACTACTTGCAAATTTAGTCTACGGAGACGGAATCATCTGTATAGGTGGTCAAAAGATCAGTCTCGATGTGATAGTTCTAGATATTAAGTACTACGACATCATTCTGGGGATGGATTGGCTCGGTCCGTGCAACGCAACAATAGAATACGCTAAAAAGAGGGTCACGTTTCGCATACCTGGAGTGCCTGAATTCTGCTACTCGTGTGGTGAGGCATCGCCGACCTGCATGGTGATCTCCGCAATATCTGCTCGACAGATGCTGCATTCCGGGTGCGAAGGCTATCTAGCTTCCGTTCGAGACATGCGACAGGATAGTACAAACGCGGGTCAGGCCGACGTTGTGGCAGAATTCCCCGATGTGTTCCCGGATGAGCTATCCGGCATGCCGTCCGATCGAGAGATTGAGTTCACTATCGATACATTCCCGATACCCGACCGATCTCGAAAGCCTCGTACAGAATGGCCCCTGCAGAGCTTAAAGAACTCAAAGTGCAGTTACAAGAGTTGTTCGACAAGGGATTCATTCGAACCAGCGTCTCGCCATAGGGAGCGCTCGTGCTGTTTGTCAAGAAGAAGGATGGCTCTATACGTCTTTGTATCGACTACCGCAAGCTAAATAAAGCCACCGTCCGGAATAAATACCCCATGTCCCGCATAGACGATCTGTTTGATCAGCTTCAAGGAGCCACGGTGTTCTCTAAAATTGATCTGCGTTCGGGTTACCTTCAACTCAAGATCAAGCCGGACGATGTGTCGAAGTCTGCCTTTCGCACTCGATACGGCCATTACGAGTTTCTGGTAATGTCGTTCGGCCTAACGAACGCCCCTGCCGCTTTCATGGATCTGATGAATCGGGTGTTCCAACCATTCCTCGACAAGTTCGTAGTAGTCTTTATCGACGATATACTCGTCTACTCGAAGAATAGGCAGCAACACACTGAGCATTTACGGACCGTGCTTCAGACCCTTCGAGAAAATTAACTATATGCGAAGCGAAGCAAATATGAATTCTGGCTTAGCAGCGTCGCATTCCTCGGACACATCATTTCAGCTGAAGGCATTGCGGTCGACCCAAAGAAAGTTGAATCCGTTGTCGATTGGAAACGGCCAACGTCCGTCGACGAAATTCGAAGTTTCCTTGGCTTAGCGGGATACTACCGACGCTTCGTGAAGGACTTCACGAAGATCGCATCGCCTCTGACTCGCCTCACACAGAAAGGAGTTGCATTTGAATGGTCAGACAACTGCGAAGCTGCATTCCAAGAGTTGAAGCAACGGCTCGCCTCGGCCCCGATACTCGTACTTCTAGAAGGGACTGAGGGTTTCCAGATATTCAGCGACGCGTCCGGTCAGGGCTTGGGATGTGTGCTGATGCAACGGAACAAGGTGATATCTTTTGCTTTCCGACAGCTAAAGTCGCACGAGAAGAACTATCCCATGCATGACCTGGAGTTAGCGGCGATTGTGTTCGCGTTGAAATTGTGGCATCACTATCTTTATGGCGTGGCGTGCACGATCTATACCGATCACAAGAGCCTCAAGTATCTATTCACGCAGAAGAAACTGAACTTGCGGCAAAGGCGTTGGCTGGAACTAATCAAAGATTATGACTTGACTATCGACTATACGCCGGAAAAGGAAAATGTTGTGACGGACGCTTTGAGTCGGAAGTACATTGCCTCGCTATCCATCGACCGCAGACTGCTACGTGACCTAGAAGAGATGGGCATCGAACTCCGAGTCTGATTCCGTAATGTGCAGTTGGCAAAGTTGCAGTTAGAGCCGAGTTTGCAAGCAAGGATCAAGACCGCTCAGAAGGATGATCCGTACCTGAAGAAGATGCGAGAGCTAATCTCGACGGATAAGACGACCGACTTTGCGGAAGACGAGACCGGCATGCTTCGATTGAGGGGTAGGCTATGCGTTCTGGATGATTCAGAACTTAGAAAGGAGATATTGTCGGAGGCGCACTACGCGAAGTACACCTTGCATCCCGACAGCACAAAGATGTACAAGGACCTCCGCACAAACTTCTGGTGGCACGGGATGAAAAGAGATGTGACACTTTTCGTGTCGCAATGCATGGCCTGTCAGCAGGTGAAAGCTGAGCACCAGAGATCGGGCGGAAAGATGCATAATCTGGCGATTCCAGAATGGAAGTCGCAGCACGTGTGCATGGATTTTATTGTTGGTCTGCCAAAGACGCCGCGGAAAAATGATGCCATCTGGGTCATCGTCGATCGATTAACCAAGTCAGCGCACTTTACTGCCATCAAAGTTACTTGGAGCATTGATCGCCTGGTGTAGATATATCTTGATGAGATAGTACGGCTGCACGGAGTTCTAATATCCATCGTCTCTGATCGGGATTTACGGTTCATGTCGCGATTCTGGAGTAGCCTTCAGTCAGCGCTGGGTACTAAGTTGCAGTTCAGCTCAGCTTACCATCCTCAGACCGACAGCCAAACGGAGTGCGTCAATCAGATTCTCGAAGACATGCTACGACTCTGCGCAATTGACTTTAAATCAAGCTGGGACAATCATCTACCTCTGGCCGAATTTGCATACAACAATAGCTATCAATCCAGCATTCAAATGGCGCCGTATCACTACTAAAATATGCTCTATTAGCGACGTTGTTTAGCGACGGAATAAAATTCCGTCGCTAAATATATAATATAGCGACTCCCTTCTATTGACATCGCAAAACGTTGCCGAATAGCGACGTTCAGCGACACTAGATACATTACGTCACGGAATAGCGACGTTCAGCGACATATTATTAAAATATATCTGTCACCCCTATTTTTCGAATTAGGGTTATTTTCGTCATTTTCAAGTTTTATAATTTTAGGAATTTTATTTGATTTTATATGATTTTTAGGGATTTGTTTGATTTAGTTTGAATTTTACCCAATTCGGACTTAAGTTGGGGACCCGGGTTGTCTGGACACTAGTGGGAACCCACATACTAGCTGGACTTGGCCCACTTGCCATCCTAATTAGGCTAGAAACCAATAAACCATACTCCCCTGGCTTAACTAGTCATTTAGAGACTTAATTAGTTAAATTGGAGTTGAACCGAAACAAACCGAACCAAACTAAACCCGAACCAAACCAAACTAAGTTTATTGGGTTTGGAGGCTTAGTGGACCCACACCCAAACCCACCAAGCCCCCCCCCCCCCCTTTTGGCCGGCCATGTATGGAGCACCCCCTCTCCTTTGCTTCACTTTTAAGCAACCTCTCATTCTCTCCATTCCATTCTTTTTTAGAGTTCTTCTTCTTCCTCAAGCAAAGCTATTCTAGGTATGCCATTAATCCCTCATTAATTCCTCTTTACATTTATCTCCTTCACAATAATGAAGAGGAGCTCATTCTCCACCTTTTGACCATAGATTTTATAGGTTTTTTCTAAAAATCTAGGTTAGAGATTAATTGGGGTTTTCTTAATTAGAGTGGTATATATATGTATATATGTGTATATATATTTATATGTGTATATATGTGTATATATATTTATATGTATTGTGTGTGTGTAGAGAGTGGTAGTGGTGGTGGTGTTTGTGTGAGAGAGTGGTGTGTGTGTTTGTGAGAGAGTGGTGGTGGTGTTTGTGTGAGAGTGTGTGTGTGTGAGTGTGTTAGAGTGTGTGTGTCTATATATATATATATATATATATATATATATATATATATATGTGTGTGTGTGTGTGTGTGTGTGTGTGTGTGTATTTATATATATAGATATGTGTGTATGTGTTTATATATATATATATATATATATATATATATATATAGAAGAATAGGAAGAAGAAAGGGGAGATAAGAAAAAGAGTTAGAATAAGACTAAGAAGAAGAATGAAAAGAATAATGAGAAGAAGATAGGAAGAAGAATAAGAAGAAGAAATTAGGAGGAAGGGAATTAGGAGAAGAAGAATAGAAGAAGAATAGGAAAAATTAGGAGAAGAAGAATAAAGAAGAATAGGAAGAATTAGAAGAAGAAGAATAGGAAGGGAAAGTAGGAAACCAAATTAGAGGAGATTGAGTTAGAGGGTGAAATTGAGCTCCGAGTGTCGGAACGCGTTGAAACTTGGAGGAGACTTAGATTATGGAATTAGACTTTGTGGGTAGGCTCCCGAGTTGAAATCGGGAATTTTAGAACGACGGTATCGCACCGTACCATTTCGTATCTTGAGATATTCAAGATATCAGCAATATGCCGTAAGATGGATTGGATGTCCACTCTACCTAGGAAGCTTAGTAGGTAATGAATGTATAGGCTAGTATCCTACTACCCTAGGGAGCACGGGTCGAAATACCAAGCGTAGGTAGGCTAACTTGGTATTCACCTAGGCTAAAAATTTACCCTTGTAAAGGGTAAATTAAGATATTGGCCTACGGTCAAGATACGGGTTTCGGAGTCCAAGATGGACTCGGATATGGGTTGTAAGGGTTGGTAATGATTAGAAATAGTCGTCTAGACCTAGTCTTGACCTTGGTTGACCACGGTTGACTTTTTAGACCAAAAGTCAACTATGGGTCAACACTTTACCCAATTTAGTCCCAAATTCTATTAGACTTGAACGGTTGACCAAAAGTCAACTGTTAGTCACCATTGACCTAGGATTGACCTATGGGTTGACCTAGAGTTGACCAGAGTTGACCCGTTGACCAAAAGTCAACTGTAAGTCAACCTTTGACCTAGTTTGATACGGATTGACTTCCAATACTCTCCCATGACCAAGGTTGACCCAACTAGACTTGTCTTGACCTAGAATGACTTAATAGGATTTAATTTGATTTGACTTTACTTCCTAAACATAGTATTGATACGTCTTGTTCTATATAGGTCCTCGAGACACTGCATTGGATCCGGTTGGCATATTTTATTATATCACAGGCGAGTACATTCTCTGATAACTTTTTTCCAATTTATGATAACTGTTATGATTCATGTACTTAGTGTAGATATGCTTATTCCTGACACATGGTTCTCACGGATTGGTATTCCTGGATCTCGACGAGAGATGTTTCTCCTTCTTAGGTTGGGATGTATTGTGCAAGCTCCCTTGTAGCTCTTGCTCAATATATGGTCATCGATTCTAGAGAAGATTAGCTCCCTTCTCATAGAATCCCGTGCAGTGACGTGTCCTATTTGGATCCATTCTACCAGTTGGGGTAGGGGGAGTAGTAGCGTATGCCTGTGATCAGATCCATCCCGCATTCCCGAACAATGTTAGTCATATACCGCACTTATGACTAGCCAGGCCAGTTCTTGACAGGTACTCAAGCCGATCACAAGTTGAAACTGCTACTCACACACATTGGATATATGGCTTACCTTGATTTGTGTACATACCATGATACAGTTCTACTTTCCTTTTCTAGCTCTAGCTCTACAGCTTACCATGCCATGATACATATATGTACACTCCATGATTTTATTGTATATGCTCTATTTACAGTCTTATAGCTTTTATTCTATCTTGAGATCTGTTATGAGATATATGTACTCGTTCCATCCTGATCGGATATGTTGAAAATATTACAGATGCTGATGAGGGGGATTGCAGTACCTACTACGGTCCGGATGACGTAGTGGGCTTAGACTTGGAGACCTTGGTCCAGCAGGGCCTAGCTCCGCCTGACGAGACTATACCTATTGCTTAGTTAGAGTTATTTGTACTGGACCTTGTCTCCAGTTACTTTCGAGACTTATATTTTGGCTTGTATTAGAGACTTGGACTTGGACTTGTATATTATTTGTGTTTGGAATTGACAGGTTATATTTTATTGTCATGTTGTCGTTATCTTTCAGTCTTTACTTATCATCTTAGAGTTGTGATTGAGCATTCATATATTATCATTGCTTGTCCTCCGTTCGGAGTTGACCATATTCTCGACAGGTTTTGATATTATATATAAACTGTTGTTAGAGTAGAAAACCTACAGCGTTCCAAGCCATTTTTACGGTGTGGACTGGGCGTTGTTACGCACACGTGCCCTTACATGCGTGTGCGGGTCGTGACACATTTTTAGTGGTGGCCCACGCAGGTCCTGAAGTCGCAATTAGTGCGATGTCGTAGCGGCACTCGTCTTAGAGTGTTGACTACGAGCATGTGTTACACATAGGAGGTAGTAGGCTAAGAGTACTCAATCACAGTAGGATCTTTCCTTGCTTATCTTGCTTACCATCTTTGATATTAATTTACTGTTTTCTAGCTGTCCTCCTTTGATATAATCCTTCTTGTGCCATATTGATATCTTTCTTTTAATCTGTCTCCAGGATGGTTATGACTCATTCTCCCGGTGAGGAGCACGGGAGACGGAGAGGTCTGCTACCTCTGGCGGACAGGCTCCGGTCACTTCCCCTGCAGTTGGGACTTCAGTTGGGGCTCTCGGGGGTACTTCTCCAGCACTCTCGATGACTGTCCCTGGGGTCACTGCGGGTACTCTTTCTGCAGTGCCGGGGGCTACGACGAGAGCTTTCGGGGGCATTCTTCCTCCTCCTCCTCCTCAGCAGGGGACTCCTCCGCCGGTGGTGGGAGCCATTCTTCCGTTGCCTCCTCTGTCCACAGACATGGGGCAGATGCTCGCGTTCTTTCAGCAGGTCCTGGAGTCCCAGCGGGCCCAGCACGAGGCTCAGATGAGGCAGACAGAGGCCATGCGCCAGGGCATGAAGGATGCTCATAGGTTGGCTCTGGCTACGGTGGAGAGTGGGGCACCACAGAGGGAGGCGCAGCAGCATAAGATCGGAGATATCCAGGCTTTCAAGAAGTTGGGTCCGAGGGATTTCAAAGGGACTGAGGGCATTATATATGCTAATGACTGGCTCGAGGATATCGAGCGTCAGATGAGGGCCTCCCGCCTGGCAGACGACCTGAAGGTCGAGGCGGTTGGCTTGTATTTATTAGATGTTGCCCGGACATGGTTCCGGAACGAGCCGGCTCTTGCAGGAGAGGGCCACACTTGGGCTGAGTTTCGGGCCCAGTTCAGAGAGAAGTTCTTTTCCCCCACAGACAAGATCGGCCTAGTGCGGCAGTTCCAGAACCTGCAGCAGGGCGGTATGACTGTAGAGGAGTTTGCGGCGGAGTTCGGCCGGCTGAGCCGATACGCCGAGTACATGGTGAGAGACCCAGTGATCCGAGCAGAGCGCTTCCGAGAGGGATTGACATGGGATATCAAGATCCTAATCCCTTCCTTCTATGCGACATATGCAGAGGTCTATACGGAGGCTTGGAAGGTGGAGAGAGAGTGGGGCTTGAAGCCGAAGAGGGATCGTAAGTTGTTTTCAGGGGCCAGTAGCAGCACGGGGGCTGCTAAGCGCCCTCAGCTTCAGCATCAGCCGTTCCAGCATCATCAGTAGTAGGTGCAGGCCAGAGCATCTGTCCAGAGGGTTCAGCAGCGTCTGGGGCAGGATGATCCACCGTCCCACTTCTGTAAGAAGCCCGGTCACCTCTTTGAGTTCTGCAGGAGGAGGTTGGGTTTGTGTCTCTTTTGTGGTGCCACTGGGCATTAGATGCGGGAGTGTCCTAGGAACCCCCGTATTACTGGAGCAGCTCAGAGGGCACCTGTTCCGAGGGCACCAGCTAGTGTGCCGGTAGTTCAGCAGCGGGGTCCACTTCCGACCCAGCAGCAGCAGTTTGTTCAGCACCGTCAGCAGAGGGGTGGTCAGGGTAAAGCCTTTGCTCTTGCAGCCGAGGAGATGGAGCCTATTGCGGATGTTGTCGCAGGTTCTATTCCGCTCGATTCTTTTCCAGCTTTAGCCTTGTTTGATTCTGGTGTTACGCACAGTTTTGTGTCTGTTTCTTTTGCTCTTAGGCACAATATCATTGCTGAGTATCTTGGTAGGACTTGCAAGATTATGACTGGAAATGGCATCATCCTGGTTAATAATATTTGCAAGGGGCGAAGAGTTTCTTTGAGAGGCCGGGAGCTGAGTGCGTGTTTGCTCGTAATGCCACTTCCGAGTTACGATGTAGTACTCGGTATGGACTGGTTGAGCATGCACCACGCTAGCATAGACTGCAGAGGGGGCAGGATTCTGTTTAGGCCGTCGGGAGAGCCGGAGTATGAGTTCACCAGGGGTACAGCGGAGCCAGGAGATGGATTCTGCGAAGCGTTGTTGGCGGGGCCGGTGTTGCCACATCCACTTATTGCTGAGTTCTTGGATGTCTTTCCCGAGGAGTTGCCCGGGATACCGCCAGATCGCGATGTTGAGTTTTCTATAGACCTAGTGCCGGGCGCTGAGCCTATCTTCCAGCACGTCTATAGAATCAACAACAGTGAATTAGCGGAGCTGAAAAGACAGGTCGACGAGCTGGAGGATAAGGGCTTTATTCGATATAGTTTTTTACCTTGGGGCACGCCAGTTCTTTTTGTCCCCAAGAAGGATAGTACGGTATGTATGTGCATTGATTACAGGACGCTCAATAACCTTACCATCAAGAACAAGTATTCTTTGCCAAGGATTGATGACTTGTTCGACCAGTTGAGTGGGGCGAGGGCGTTCTCGAAGATCGACTTGCGTACTAGGTACCATCAGCTGAAGGTGAAGCAGGACGACATTCCGAAGATTGCATTTCAGGACTCGCTATGGCCAGTATGAGTATACCGTCATGCCGTTTTGGTTGACCAACGCCCCGGCGGTATTCATAAACTTGATGAACAAGGTATTTCATCAGTACCTTGACAAGTTCGTGGTGGTCTTTATTGATGACATTCTCATCTATTCGAAGACGCCAGAGGAGCACCTGAGGATTATGTTGGACACTCTCAGAAGGGAACAGCTGTATGGAAAGCTGTCCAAGTGCGAGTTCTTCTTGGATCGCGTGGAGTTCCTAGGCCATGTTGTCTCTGGCGAGGGGATTTCAGTGGATCCGAAGAAGATTTCTGCAGTGGAGTCCTGGTCTACGCCGAGCTCAGTAGCAGAGGTTCGGAATTTTTTGGGTCTGGCAAGTTATTACCGGAGGTTCGTGCAGGACTTTTCCAGGATTGCCCAGCCGATAACCCGCCTTACCAGGAAGGACGAGGAGTTTGTTTGGTCCGAGGAGTGCCAGGCCGCCTTCGAGGAGCTGAAGGCGAGGTTGACTACAGCTCCTATCTTGACACTGCCATCTGGATCTGGTGGTTATACGATCTACAGTGACGCTTCAGGACGGGGTTTGGGTTGTTTACTTCAGCAGCACGGGAAGGTGATTGCCTATGGATCTAGGCAGTTATGTCCTCATGAGAGGAACTATCCTACCCACGATCTGGAGCTGACAGCGATCATCTTTGCTTTGAAGCTGTGGAAATACTATCTGTACGGAGAGAGAGTTAAGATCTATACAGATCACAAGAGCTTGAAGTACGTGTTTACCCAGAAGGAGCTGAATATGAGGCAGAGGCGATGGTTAGAGCTGATGAAGGATTTTGATATATCCTTACAGTACCATCCGGGGAAGGCTAACGTGGTCACGGATGCTTTGAGCAGGTATCCCGTGGCCATGTGTTTGACGATGGATCGTCACCTTCTGGCAGATCTGGAGAGCTTGGGCATAGAGGTGATAGTTCCTGGGTTCGAGGCGCAGATGTGGGGTCTCCAGGTGCAGTCGGAGCTGATGGACAGAGTCAGGGCAGCTCAGTTTGAGGATGAGGCTCTGAGGGTCATCAGGGAGCAGGTCCGGACAGGACTGTTGGATGAGTTCTCTACAGCGGGGGATGGGTCGTTGAGCCATGGTACCAGATTATGCGTGCCGAGCGGAGGACTTCGGGAGGAGGTTCTTCAGGAGGTGCATCGTTCTCAGTACTCTATGCATCCCGGAGCCAACAAGATGTATAGAGACTTGAGACAGCATGTTTGGTGGTATGGCATGAAATACGAGGTGGCTCAGTTCGTTTCTAGATGCTTGGTGTGCCAGCAGGTGAAGGCCGGGAGGCAAAGACCCGGTGGATTGCTCCAGCCACTACCCATTCCTGAGTGGAAGTGGGAGCATATCATTATGGACTTTGTATCTGGGCTTTCGCGCTCTCCAGGAGGGAAGGATGCGATTTGGGTCATTGTTGATCGATTGACCAAATCGGCCCACTTTTTGCCTTTCAAGGTGGATTTGTCTACGGAGAGGTTGGCCGAGATGTACGTACGGCAGATAGTCTGATTGCATGGGGTTCCAGTGAGTATAGTCTCGGATCGGAACAGCAGATTTACTTCCCACTTCTGGAGGAGTTTGCAGCTTAGCTTGGGCACATCGCTCAAGTTCAGTACCGTATACCACCCCCAGACAGACGGGCAGTCGGAGAGGACGATTCAGACCCTCGAAGATATGCTGCGTACCTGTGTCTTCGACTTCGGGGGATCTTGGGAGGACCACCTTCACTTGGTAGAGTTTGCTTACAACAACAGCTACCAAGCCAATATAGAGATGTCACCTTTCGAGGCTCTATACGGACGGAGGTGCCGTACTCCCTTATCTTGGGATGATGTCGGCGAGAGGGTTTTGCTTGGCCCTGAGATGGTAGTGGATGCTGCAGAGAAGGTCAGGGTCCACACCCAAACCCACCAAGCCCCCCCTTTGGCCGGCCATGTATGGAGCACCCCATCTCCTTTGCTTCACTTTTAAGCAACCTCTCTTTCTCTCCATTCCATTCTTTTTTAGAGTTCTTCTTCTTCCTCAAGCAAAGCTATTCTAGGTATGCCATTAATCCCTCATTAATTCTTCTTTTACATTTATCTCCTTCACAATAAATGAAGAGGAGCTCATTCTCCACCTTTTACCATAGATTTTATAGGTTTTCCTAAAAATCTAGGTTAGAGATTAATTGGGGTTTTCTTAATTAGAGTGGTATATATATATATGTCTATATGTGTATATATATTTATATGTATTGTGTGTGTGTAGAGAGTGGTAGTGGTGGTGGTGTTTGTGTGAGAGAGTGGTGTGTGTGTTTGTGAGAGGGTGGTGGTGGTGTTTGTGTGCGAGTGTGTGTGTGTGAGTGTGTTAGAGTGTGTGTGTCTATATATATATATATATATATATATATATATCTATATATATATATAATATATATATATGCTGTGTGTGTTGTGTGTGTGTGTGTGTGGTGTATTATATATATAGATATTTGTGTATGTGTTTATACTATATATATCGATTGTGTGTGTGTGTTTGTGAGTTTATATATATAGATATGGATATGTGTATAATATATATATATATATATATATATATACTATATATATATATATATATATATATATATATTATATATATATAGAGAGAGAGAGATTGGAGAGAGGAGAGAGAGGAGATAGGAAGCAGGAGTAGAGGAAGTAGGAAAGAAGAAGAATAAGCAACAACAGCCGCAAGCAGTATGACGCAGCTGCAGCAGCAGCCAAGCAGTGGCAGCAGCAGTAGCAGCTGATTGCAAGCAGCAGCAGTAGCTAATAGGAGCAGCAGCAGTAGCTCATACCCCCCCTACCCCCTTTAAGCCCCTTTAACCCCCCTACAACCCCTCCCCCCATATGTATATGTATATATATATATATATATCTATATATATATATATATATATATATATATATATATATATATATATATATAGAAGAATAGGAAGAAGAAAGGGGAGATAAGAAGAAGAGTTAGAATAAGACTAAGTAGAAGAATGAAAAGAATAATGAGAAGAAGATAGGAAGAAGAATAAGAAGAGGAAATTAGAAGGAGGAAGGAAATTAGGAGAAGAAGAATAGAAAAAGAATAGGAAAAATTAGGAGAAGAAGAATAAAAGAAGAATAGGAAGAATTAGAAGAAGAAGAATAGGAAGGGAAAGTAGGAAACCAAATTAGAGGAGATTGAGTTAGAGGGTGAAATTGAGCTTCGAGTGTCGGAACGCGTTGAAACTTGGAGGAGACTTAATTTATGGGAATTAGACTTTGTGGGTAGGCACCCGAGTTGAAATCGGGATTTTAGAACGACGGTATCGCACCGTACCATTTCGTATCTTGAGATATTCAAGATATCGGCAATAGGCCGTAAGATGGATTAGATGTCCACTCTACCTAGGAAGCTTAGTAGGTAATGAATGTATAGGCTAGTATCCTACTACCCTAGGGAGCACGGGTCGAAATACCAAGCGTAGGTAGGCTAACTTGGTATTCACCTAGGCTAGAAATTTATCCTTGTAAAGGGTAAATTAAGATATTGGCCTACGGCCAAGATACGGATTTCGGAGTCCAAGATGGACTCGGATATGGATTGTAAGGGTTGGTAATGATTAGAAATAGTCGTCTAGACCTAGTCTTGACTTTGGTTGACCACGGTTGACTTTTTAGATCAAAAGTCAACTATGGGTCAACACTTTACCCAATTTAGTCCCAAATTCCATTAGACTTGAACGGTTGACCAAAAGTCAACTGTTAGTCACCATTGACCTAGGATTGACCTATGGGTTAACCTAGAGTTGACCAGAGTTGACCCGTTGACCAAAAGTCAACTGTAAGTCAACTTTTGACCTAGTTTGATACGTATTGACTTCCAATACTCTCCCATGACCAAGGTTGACCCAACTAGACTTGTCTTGACCTAGAATGACTTAATAGGATTTAATTTGATTTGACTTTACTTTCTAAACATAGTATTGATACGTCTTGTTCTCTATAAGTCCTCGAGACACTGTATTGGATCCGGTTGGCATATTTTATCATATCACAGGCGAGTACATTCTCTGATAACTTTTTTCTAATTTATGATAACTGTTATGATTCATGTACTTAGTGTAGATATGCTTATTTCTGACACATGGTTCTCACGGATTGATATTCCTGGATCTCGACGAGAGATGTTTCTCCTTCTTAGGTTGGGATGTATTGTGCAAGCTCCCTTGTAGCTCTTGCTCAATATATGGTCACCGATTCTAGAGAAGATTAGCTCCATTCTCATATAATCCCGTGCAGTGACGTGTCCTGTTTGGATCTATTCTACCAGTTGGGGTAGGGGGAGTAGTAGCGTATGCCTGTGATCAGATCCATCCCGCATTTCCGAACAGTGTTAGTCATACACCGCACTTATGACTAGCCAGGCCAGTTCTTGATAGGTACCCAAGCCGATCACAAGTTGAAACTGCTACTCACACACATTGGATATATGGCTTACCTTGATTTGTGTACATACCATGATACAGTTCTACTTTCCTGTTCTAGCTCTAGCTCTACAGCTTACCATGCCATGATACATATATGTACACTCCATGATTTTATTGTATATGCTCTATTTACAGTCTTATAGCTTTTATTCTATCTTGAGATCTGTTATGAGATATATGTACTCGTTCCATCCTGACCGGATATGTTAAAAATATTACAGATGCTGATGAGGGGGATTGCAGTACCTACTACGGTCCGGATGACGTAGTGGGCTTAGACTTGAAGACCTTGGTCCAGCAGGACATAGCTCCGCCTGACGAGACTATACCTATTGCTTAGTTAGAGTTATTTGTACTGGACCTTGTCTCCAGTTACTTTCGAGACTTATATTTTGGCTTGTATTAGAGACTTGGACTTGGACTTGTATATTATTTGTGTTTGGATTTAACAGGTTATATTTTATTGTCATGTTGTCTTTATCTTTCAGTCTTTACTTATCATCTTAGAGTTGTGATTGAGCACTTATATATTATCATTGCTTGTCCTCCGTTCGGAGTTGACCATATTCTCGACAGGTTTTGATATTATATATAAACTGTTGTTAGAGTAGAAAACCGACAGCGTTCCATGCCATTTTTACGGTGTGGGCTGGGCGTTGTTACGCACACGTGCCCTCACAGCGGGTGCGGGTCGTGACAATATCGCCTATATTAAAATGGTTGCAACGGTTAGTGACGTCTACTGTTGACGTCGCTAACTTTTTTACATAGGGCACATGACTCCTTTTTTCCTCTCACTCGAAAACTCGAAAATTTTGTTTTCGAGCTCTCGGTGCATCCCTCCCCCCCGGCGACTCCCTCCCCCCCGGCGACTCCCTCTCCTCCGGCTACCCCTACCCCCCTCCATCAAGCTCCTCCTCCCCCAATCCGAGCTACTCCTCCTCTCCGGTAAACCCTAACCTAACTCCTCCTCCTCCTTCTCTCCCATACACACACACACACACACAAAGACACACACACACACACACGGACACACGGACACACACACACACACGGACACACGGACACACACATTAGGTTGATCCGACTTCCACACGCGAATTTTTTGACGTCTATACCTCCTTATGGAAATCTCATAACTTCCAAATTAGGTCTGATATGCCTTCCGCCTGTGAATTTTTTGACACTCATTTCTCTTTATGGAGACATTCTAACCCCACCTTGAGAACTACGATATTGGACTGTGTCTATATACCTTAAAAGGAAATTCTCATATAAAATCTGAGCCAATCCCAATTATCTATACATCATGATCCCATATCCTACCCGATATGAGACTAAATTACCAACTCCCATGTAACACCCTTTTGAGGACTAAACATGAAATGAGATACAATTCAACAACGGATCCTGACTTTTGTTTGAACTTTACATGCAATCAAAATTAACATGTTTGCTTCTTGACTAATTATATTGGTAAACATACAAAATCTCTAGGTAGCATATATGTAGTTGTGTACTATGTCATATATTCTACAAAGATTGTAACACCACGTCCGGCTCCCAGTCAGCATCCCTTCAGGTCCGTCAGCAGGAGAAGCCTGGATTCTTCGAGGCCGCGGAACCACAACATTTCATAGAAACCTACAGCGTTCCAAGCCATTTTTACGGTGTGGACTGGGCGTTGTTACGCACACGTGCCCTTACTGCGTGTGCGGGTCGTGACACATTTTTAGTGGTGGCCCACGCAGGTCCTGAAGTCGTAATTAGTGTGATGTCGTAGCGGCACTCGTCTTAGAGTGTTGACTACGAGCATGTGTTACACATAGGAGGTAGTAGGCTAAAAGTACTCAATCACAGTAGGATCTTTCCTTGCTTATCTTGCTTACCATCTTTGATATTGATTTACTGTTTTCTAGCTGTCCTCCTTTGATATAATCCTTCTTGTGCCATATTGATATCTTTCTTTTAATCTGTCTCCAGGATGGTTATGACTCATTCTCCCGGTGAGGAGCACGGGGAGACGGAGAGGTCTGCTACCTCTGGCGGACAGGCTCCGGTCACTTCCCCTGCAGTTGGGACTTCAGTTGGGGCTCTCGGGGGTACTTCTCCAGCACTCTCGATGACTGTCCCTGGGGTCACTGCGGGTACTCTTCCTGCAGTGTCGGGGGCTACGACGAGAGCTTTCGGGGGCATT
The DNA here is from genome assembly GCA_029216955.1 of Iris pallida. NCBI lineage: Eukaryota > Viridiplantae > Streptophyta > Magnoliopsida > Asparagales > Iridaceae > Iris > Iris pallida. Next base: position 2,736,260 of record JANAVB010006199.1, on the reverse strand, counting down.
CTTCTTCCTCCTCCTCCTCAGCAGGGGACTCCTCCGCCGGTGGTGGGAGCCATTCTTCCGTTGCCTCCTCTGCCCACAGACATGGGGCAGATGCTCGCGTTCTTTCAGCAGGTCCTGGAGTCCCAGCGGGCCCAGCACGAGGCTCAGATGAGGCAGACAGAGGCCATGCGCCAGGGCATGAAGGATGCTCATAGGTTGGCTCTGGCTACGGTGGAGAGTGGGGCACCACAGAGGGAGGCGCAGCAGCATAAGATCGGAGACATCCAGGCTTTCAAGAAGTTGGGTCCGAGGGATTTCAAAGGGACTGAGGGCATTATATATGCTAATGACTGGCTCGAGGATATCGAGCGTCAGATAAGGGCCTCCCGCCTGGCAGACGACCTGAAGGTCGAGGCGGTTGGCTTGTATTTATTAGATGTTGCCCGGACATGGTTCCGAAACGAGCCGGCTCTTGCAGGAGAGGGCCACACTTGGGCTGAGTTTCAGGCCCAGTTCAGAGAGAAGTTCTTTTCCCCCACAGACAAGATCGACCTAGTGCGGCAGTTCCAGAACCTGCAGCAGGGCGGTATGACTGTAGAGGAGTTTGCGGCGGAGTTCGGCCGGCTGAGCCGATACGCCGAGTACATGGTGAGAGACCCAGTGATCCGAGCAGAGCGCTTCCGAGAGGGATTGACATGGGATATCAAGATCCTAATCCCTTCCTTCTATGCGACATATGCAGAGGTCTATACGGAGGCTTGGAAGGTGGAGAGAGAGTGGGGCTTGAAGCCGAAGAGGGATCGTAAGTTGTTTTCAGGGGCCAGTAGCAGCACGGGGGCTGCTAAGCGCCCTCAGCTTTAGCATCAGCCGTTCCAGCATCATCAGTAGTAGGTGCAGGCCAGAGCATCTGTCCAGAGGGTTCAGCAGCGTCTGGGGCAGGATGATCCACCGTCCCACTTCTGCAAGAAGCCCGGTCACCTCTTTGAGTTCTGCAGGAGGAGGTTGGGTTTGTGTCTCTTTTGTGGTGCCACTGGGTATTAGATGCGGGAGTGTCCTAGGAACCCCCGTATTACTGGAGCAGCTCAGAGGGCACCTGTTCCGAGGGCACCAGCTAGTGTGCCGGTAGTTCAGCAGCGGGGTCCACTTCCGACCCAGCAGCAGCAGTTTGTTCAGCACCGTCAGCAGAGGGGTGGTCAGGGTAAAGCCTTTGCTCTTGCAGCCGAGGAGATGGAGCCTATTGCGGATGTTGTCGCAGGTTCTATTCCGCTTGATTCTTTTCCAGCTTTAGCCTTGTTTGATTCTGGTGTTACGCACAGTTTTGTGTCTGTTTCTTTTGCTCTTAGGCATAATATCATTGCTGAGTATCTTGGTAGGACTTGCAAGATTATGACTGGGAATGGCATCATCCTGGTTAATAATATTTGTAAGGGGCGAAGAGTTTCTTTGAGAGGCCGGGAGCTGAGTGCGTGTTTGCTCGTAATGCCACTTCCGAGTTACGATGTAGTACTCGGTATGGACTGGTTGAGCATGCACCACGCTAGCATAGACTGCAGAGGGGGCAGGATTCTGTTTAGGCCGTCGGGAGAGCCGGAGTATGAGTTCACCAGGGGTACAGCGGAGCCAGGAGATGGATTCTGCGAAGCGTTGTTGGCGGGGCCGGTGTTGCCACATCCACTTATTGCTGAGTTCTTGGATGTCTTTCCCGAGGAGTTGCCCGGGATACCGCCAGATCGCGATGTTGAGTTTTCTATAGACCTAGTGCCGGGCGCTGAGCCTATCTTCCAGCACGTCTATAGAATCAACAACAGTGAGTTAGCGGAGCTGAAGAGACAGGTCGACGAGCTGGAGGATAAGGGCTTTATTCGATATAGTTTTTTACCTTGGGGCACGCCAGTTCTTTTTGTCCCCAAGAAGGATAGTACGGTACGTATGTGCATTGATTACAGGACGCTCAACAACCTTACCATCAAGAACAAGTATTCTTTGCCAAGGATTGATGACTTGTTCGACCAGTTGAGTGGGGCGAGGGTGTTCTCGAAGATCGACTTGCGTACTAGGTACCATCAGCTGAAGGTGAAGCAGGACGACATTCCGAAGATTGCATTTCAGGACTCGCTATGGCCAGTATGAGTATACCGTCATGCCGTTTTGGTTGACCAACGCCCCGGCGGTATTCATAAACTTGATGAACAAGGTATTTCATCAGTACCTTGACAAGTTCGTGGTGGTCTTTATTGATGACATTCTCATCTATTCGAAGACGCCAGAGGAGCACCTGAGGATTATGTTGGACACTCTCAGAAGGGAACAGCTGTATGGAAAGCTGTCCAAGTGCGAGTTCTTCTTGGATCGCGTGGAGTTCCTAGGCCATGTTGTCTCTGGCGAGGGGATTTCAGTGGATTCGAAGAAGATTTCTGCAGTGGAGTCCTGGTCTACGTCGAGCTCAGTAGCAGAGGTTCGAAATTTTTTGGGTCTGGCAAGTTATTATCGGAGGTTCGTGCAGGACTTTTCCAGGATTGCCCAGCCGATAACTCGCCTTACCAGGAAGGACGAGGAGTTTGTTTGGTCCGAGGAGTGCCAGGCCGCCTTCGAGGAGCTGAAGGCGAGGTTGACTACAGCTCCTATCTTGACACTGCCATCTGGATCTGGTGGTTATACGATCTACAGTGACGCTTCAGGACGGGGTTTGGGTTGTTTACTTCAGCAGCACGGGAAGGTGATTGCCTATGGATCTAGGCAGTTATGTCCTCATGAGAGGAACTATCCTACCCACGATCTGGAGCTGACAGCGGTCATCTTTACTTTGAAGCTGTGGAAATACTATCTGTACGGAGAGAGAGTTAAGATCTATACATATCACAAGAGCTTGAAGTACGTGTTTACCCAGAAGGAGCTGAATATGAGGCAGAGGCGATGGTTAGAGCTGATGAAGGATTTTGATATATCCTTACAGTACCATCCGGGGAAGGCCAACGTGGTCACGGATGCTTTGAGCAGGTATCCCGTGGCCATGTGTTTGACGATGGATCGTCACCTTCTGGCAGATCTGGAGAGCTTGGGCATAGAGGTGATAGTTCCTGGGTTCGAGGCGCAGATGTGGGGTCTCCAGGTGCAGTCGGAGCTGATGGACAGAGTCAGGGCAGCTCAGTTTGAGGATGAGGCTCTGAGGGTCATCAGGGAGCAGGTCCGGACAGGACTGTTGGATGAGTTCTCTACAGCGGGGGATGGGTCGTTGAGCCATGGTACCAGATTGTGCGTGCCGAGCGGAGGACTTCGAGAGGAGGTTCTTCAGGAGGTGCATCGTTCTCAGTACTCTATGCATCCCGGAGCCAACAAGATGTATATAGACTTGAGACAGCATGTTTGGTGGTATGGCATGAAACACGAGGTGGCTCAGTTCGTTTCTAGATGCTTGGTGTGCCAGCAGGTGAAGGCCGGGAGACAAAGACCCGGTGGATTGCTCCAGCCACTACCCATTCCTGAGTGGAAGTGGGAGCATATCATTATGGACTTTGTATCTGGGCTTTCGCGCTCTCCAGGAGGGAAGGATGCGATTTGGGTCATTGTTGATCGATTGACCAAATCGGCCCACTTTTTGCCTTTCAAGGTGGATTTGTCTACGGAGAGGTTGGCCGAGATGTACGTACGGCAGATAGTCTGATTGCATGGGGTTCCAGTGAGTATAGTCTCGGATCGGAACAGCAGATTTACTTCCCACTTCTGGAGGAGTTTGCAGCTTAGCTTGGGCACATCGCTCAAGTTCAGTACCGTATACCACCCCCAGACAGACGGGCAGTCGGAGAGGATGATTCAGACCCTCGAAGATATGCTGCGTACCTGTGTCTTCGACTTCGGGGGATCTTGGGAGGACCACCTTCACTTGGTAGAGTTTGCTTACAACAACAGCTACCAAGCCAATATAGAGATGTCACCTTTCGAGGCTCTATACGGACGGAGGTGCCGTACTCCCTTGTCTTGGGATGATGTCGGCGAGAGGGTTTTGCTTGGCCCTGAGATGGTAGTGGATGCTGCAGAGAAGGGATGCTTGCCTATCCTGCGCCACCCGAACCTTAGTGGATCCACACCCAAACCCACCAAGCCCCCCCTTTGGCCGGCCATGTATGGAGCACCCCATCTCCTTTGCTTCACGTTTAAGCAACCTCTCTTTCTCTCCATTCCATTCTTTTTTAGAGTTCTTCTTCTTCCTCAAGCAAAGCTATTCTAGGTATGCCATTAATCCCTCATTAATTCTTCTTTTACATTTATCTCCTTCACAATAAATGAAGAGGAGCTCATTCTCCACCTTTTACCATAGATTTTATAGGTTTTCCTAAAAATCTAGGTTAGAGATTAATTGGAGTTTTCTTAATTAGAGTGGTATATATATATATGTATATATGTGTATATATATTTATATGTATTGTGTGTGTGTAGAGAGTGGTAGTGGTGGTGGTGTTTGTGTGAGAGAGTGGTGTGTGTGTTTGTGAGAGGGTGGTGGTGGTGTTTGTGTGAGAGTGTGTGTGTGTGAGTGTGTTAGAGTGTGTGTGTCTATATATATATATATATATATATATATATATATATATATATATGTGTGTGTGTGTGTGTGTGTGTGTGTGTGTGTGTGTGTATTTATATATATAGATATTTGTGTATGTGTTTATATATATATATATATATAGATATGTGTGTGTGTGTTTGTGAGTTTATATATATAGATATGGATATATATATATATATATATATATATATATATATATAGAGAGAGAGAGAGAGAGAGAGAGAGAGAGAGATAGGAAGCAGGAGTAGAGGAAGTAGGAAAGAAGAAGAAGAATAAGCAACAACAGCAGCAGCAGTATGAAGCAGCTGCAGCAGCAGCCAAGCAGTGGCAGCAGCAGTAGCAGCTGATTGCAGCAGCAGCAGTAGCTAATAGGAGCAGCAGCAGTAGCTCATACCCCCCCCCCCCACCCCCTTTAAGCCCCTTTAACCCCCCTACAACCCCCCCCCCCATATGTATATGTATATATAAATATATATATATATATATATATATATAGAAGAATAGGAAGAAGAAAGGGGAGATAAGAAGAAGAGTTAGAATAAGACTAAGTAGAAGAATGAAAAGAATAATGAGAAGAAGATAGGAAGAAGAATAAGAAGAGGAAATTAGAAGGAGGAAGGAAATTAGGAGAAGAAGAATAGAAAAAGAATAGGAAAAATTAGGAGAAGAAGAATAAAAGAAGAATAGGAAGAATTAGAAGAAGAAGAATAGGAAGGGAAAGTAGGAAACCAAATTAGAGGAGATTGAGTTAGAGGGTGAAATTGAGCTCCGAGTGTCGGAACGCGTTGAAACTTGGAGGAGACTTAATTTATGGGAATTAGACTTTGTGGGTAGGCACCCGAGTTGAAATCGGGATTTTAGAACGACGGTATCGCACCGTACCATTTCGTATCTTGAGATATTCAAGATATCGGCAATAGGCCGTAAGATGGACTAGATGTCCACTCTACCTAGGAAGCTTGGTAGGTAATGAATGTATAGGCTAGTATCCTACTACCCTAGGGAGCACGGGTCGAAATACCAAGCGTAGGTAGGCTAACTTGGTATTCACCTAGGCTAGAAATTTATCCTTGTAAAGGGTAAATTAAGATATTGGCCTACGGCCAAGATACGGATTTCGGAGTCCAAGATGGACTCGGATATGGATTGTAAGGGTTGGTAATGATTAGAAATAGTCGTCTAGACCTAGTCTTGACTTTGGTTGACCACGGTTGACTTTTTAGATCAAAAGTCAACTATGGGTCAACACTTTACCCAATTTAGTCCCAAATTCCATTAGACTTGAACGGTTGACCAAAAGTCAACTGTTAGTCACCATTGACCTAGGATTGACCTATGGGTTGACCTAGAGTTGACCAGAGTTGACCCGTTGACCAAAAGTCAACTGTAAGTCAACTTTTGACCTAGTTTGATACGTATTGACTTCCAATACTCTCCCATGACCAAGGTTGACCCAACTAGACTTGTCTTGACCTAGAATGACTTAATAGGATTTAATTTGATTTGACTTTACTTCCTAAACATAGTATTGATACGTCTTGTTCTCTATAAGTCCTCGAGACACTGCATTGGATCCGGTTGGCATATTTTATCATATCACAGGCGAGTACATTCTCTGATAACTTTTTTCCAATTTATGATAACTGTTATGATTCATGTACTTAGTGTAGATATGCTTATTTCTGACACATGGTTCTCAAGGATTGATATTTCTGGATCTCGACGAGAGATGTTTCTCCTTCTTAGGTTGGGATGTATTGTGCAAGCTCCCTTGTAGCTCTTGCTCAATATATGGTCACCGATTCTAGAGAAGATTAGCTCCATTCTCATAGAATCCCGTGCAGTGACGTGTCCTGTTTGGATCCATTCTACCAGTTGGGGTAGGAGGAGTAGTAGCGTATGCCTGTGATCAGATCCATCCCGTATTTCCGAACAGTGTTAGTCATACACCGCACTTATGACTAGCCAGGCCAGTTCTTGATAGGTACCCAAGCCGATCACAAGTTGAAACTGCTACTCACACACATTGGATATATGGCTTACCTTGATTTGTGTACATACCATGATACAGTTCTACTTTCCTGTTCTAGCTCTAGCTCTACAGCTTACCATGCCATGATACATATATGTACACTCCATGATTTTATTGTATATGCTCTATTTACAGTCTTACAGCTTTTATTCTATCTTGAGATCTGTTATGAGATATATGTACTTGTTCCATCCTGACCGGATATATTGAAAATATTACAGATGCTGATGAGGGGGATTGCAGTACCTACTACGGTCCGGATGACGTAGTGGGCTTAGACTTGGAGACCTTGGTCCAGCAGGACATAGCTCCGCCTGACGAGACTATACCTATTGCTTAGTTAGAGTTATTTGTACTGGACCTTGTCTCCAGTTACTTTCGAGACTTATATTTTGGCTTGTATTAGAGACTTGGACTTGGACTTGTATATTATTTGTGTTTGGATTTAACAGGTTATATTTTATTGTCATGTTGTCTTTATCTTTCAGTCTTTACTTATCATCTTAGAGTTGTGATTGAGCACTTATATATTATCATTGCTTGTCCTCCGTTCGGAGTTGACCATATTCTCGACAGGTTTTGATATTATATATAAACTGTTGTTAGAGTAGAAAACCGACAGCGTTCCATGCCGTTTTTACGGTGTGGGCTGGGCGTTGTTACGCACACGTGCCCTCACAGCGGGTGCGGGTCGTGACAATATCGCCTATATTAAAATGGTTGCAACGGTTAGCGACGTCCACTGTTGACGTCGCTAACTTTTTTACATAGGGCACATGACTCCTTTTTTCCTCTCACTCGAAAACTCGAAAATTTTGTTTTCGAGCTCTCGGCGCATCCCTCCCCCCTGGCGACTCCCTCCCCCCCCGGCGACTCCCTCCCCCCCGGCTACCCCTACCCCCCTCCATCAAGCTCCTCCTCCCCCAATCCGAGCTACTCCTCCTCTCCGGTAAACCCTAACCTAACTCCTCCTCCTCCTTCTCTCCCATACACACACACACACACACAAAGACACACACACACACACACGGACACACACACACACACGGACACACGGACACACACATTAGGTTGATCCGACTTCCACACGCGAATTTTTTGACGTCTATACCTCCTTATGGAAATCTCATAACTTCCAAATTAGGTCTGATATGCCTTCCGCCTGTGAATTTTTTGACACTCATTTCTCTTTATGGAGACATTCTAACCCCACCTTGAGAACTACGATATTGGACTGTGTCTATATACCTTAAAAGGAAATTCTCATATAAAATCTGAGCCAATCCCAATTATCTATACATCATGATCCCATATCCTACCCGATATGAGACTAAATTACCAACTCCCATGTAACACCCTTTTGAGGACTAAACATGAAATGAGATACAATTCAACAACGGATCCTGACTTTTGTTTGAACTTTACATGCAATCAAAATTAACATGTTTGCTTCTTGACTAATTATATTGGTAAACATACAAAATCTCTAGGTAGCATATATGTAGTTGTGTACTATGTCATATATTCTACAAAGATTGTAACACCACGTCCGGCTCCCAGTCAGCATCCCTTCAGGTCCGTCAGCAGGAGAAGCCTGGATTCTTCGAGGCCGCGGAACCACAACATTTCATAGTGGTTTCGACCGCAGCCCCTCGACGCCGGGCCCCAACCGAAGACCCCAACTTGAGCTCCTCACCCCCTGACGACCCCGTCAATTCAGATCCAGCTCCAAATTCAGATATCTTCGCAGCCACACTTGAGTCGGCGCTCAGTGAATCCTCGATCCAATATCGCAATTTTTTTGAGAGGATTGCTACTGTTTGCTCCCTGACAGAGGCTCTCCGGGAACTCCACGTCTTTCGCAGCTTGGACGATAACCCTGATCTAGCCTACATAATTCTACCAAGAATGCTAGAGGTCGAGCAAGCTCTCGACGCAGCTCTGGGCATACACAACAACGAACACATCAACTTGGAGTCTTATTTTGCAGACATATTTCCGACCCCTAAGTTACCCAACGAATTGCGGGAAGTGCCGACCCAGCTGGCAGACCCCACTCTTTAAGTATCCTCTTTAATTGGGATGAAAGGGTTCTCCCCGCCTCTTCTCCCCCGCCACCCCTACCCCCTCCTTCTCGTTTTGGCTTGTAGGTAGGCATCCTCCCAAGTGGAGGTTTTGTTGGTGCTTGGGCCATCTCCCGGCACCCCTGTTTCTCCTTGAATAAAATTTTCGGTTTCAAAAAATAAAATTATATATATATATATATATATATATATATATATATATATATATATATATATATATATATATATATAGCGGATCAAAAGCCCCCTTAGAAAACCCCCTAAAAAATCCCTCACTCTCGCCGTAATTTAATGTTAATATTAATGTTAATGTTAATATTAACATTAATATTAATGTTAATATTAATATTTATTTTTATTTTTATATTAATGTTAACGTTAATATTAATGTTAATATTAATGTTAATATTAATTTTAATGTTAAGTTTAATGTTAATTTTAATATTAACATTAATATTAACATTAAATTACGGCCGAGAGTGAGGGGAGTTTTTAGGGAATTTTCTAAGAGAGACTTTTGATCCACTTCCATATATATATATATATATATATATAATGTGCAATCGAAGTAAAACTCATATGTTTCCTCTCAAACCCTCGTTTCCTGTGTCCTAAAGAAGGGTACTAAGTATAATATACAATTATTCTTTCCTTTTGAACCCTTGTTTCCTGTGTCCTAAAGAAGGGAATATGCATACAAGTTTAGCATGCAGGCTGCTACCATCAAATTCCAAATACTAATCCCACGGCAGGGCAGTGTATCTAATTAAACAATTAAGCAAACCATTTAATGAGGCACCTACTAACTCCACGGCACGCACAAGCAATTAAGCTGTCCCTCCCTCCCTCCCAATTATACGTTCAAGTATGATTAAACTCCCAAACATCTATCTATATAGCGGGAGATGCCATGCTACTCCTCCAACATCTTCTGTTCAATTAAGCTTCACTACACTCTATACCATACCATAAGAATTATTATTCATATACGTACTGTCTTTTAATTTATCTACTACTGCTACCAAGTGCCTATGGATGGCCTTGCTATTCATTGGAGTTTGGGCTTCTCAGTCCATGGCCTCTCGTGATCTAAGTGAGATGTCCATGTCGGAGAGTCACGAGCGATGGATGGTTCAGTATGGAAGAGTTTATAAGGATGCGGCCGAGAAGGCACTCCGGTTTGAGATTTTTAAGGCCAACGTTGAGTTTATTGAAACGTCCAACGCTGCTGGAAAGCACAAATACAAGCTCGGCATCAACAAATTTGCTGACCTAACCAACGAGGAGTTCACGGCCAATAGAAATGGTTTTAAACCGACCAAGGAAATCTCAGACAAGGCAAAGGGAAACTTCAAGTACGAGAATGTCACCGTCGTACCGACAAGCATGGATTGGAGGACCAAGGGTGCAGTCACTCCCATCAAGGATCAAGGGCAATGTGGTAAGAAATTATACGACAAATCGATCGATCCTTCCTTCTAGCTACCTCAACATTCAAAAAATGTAGCAGCTCCAGTACTTTTGATAAACTACTGATCATATATATCTCACCAAAAATATTAAACATGTGCAGGTTGTTGTTGGGCATTCTCTGCGGTAGCTGCAACAGAAGGAATCAACAAGCTGAGCACCGGCAACCTCGTCTCCCTGTCTGAGCAAGAGCTCGTGGACTGTGACACCAGCTCCGACCAAGGATGCAACGGTGGCCTCATGGACGATGCTTTCAAATTCATAATCAAGAACAAAGGTCTCACCACCGAAGCCAACTACCCGTACAAGGCTGCTGACGGAACCTGTAATGCTAAGAAGAATGCCAACCATGCTGCCGCCATCAAGGGTTTTGAGGATGTGACGGCCAACAGCGAGGCATCACTGCTAAAGGCTGTAGCCAGCCAGCCGATTTCGGTCGCCATCGACGCTGGAGGCTCCGCCTTCCAATTGTACTCTAGTGGCGTTTTTACAGGAGAATGTGGAACCAATTTGGATCATGGTGTGATCGCGGTTGGCTATGGGTCTACGAGCGACGGGACCAAGTATTGGTTGGTGAAGAACTCATGAGGTGAGTCTTGGGGGGAGAGTGGGTACATAAGGATGGAGCGGGACGTGGATGCTCAGGAAGGCTTATGCGGGATTGCCATGCAGGCTTCCTACCCAACTGCATGAGGAGTTGCAGTGTGTACATCAAAGTAAATTTGTGTGGCTTTAATTCGTCTCCTCGATCTTTATATGAAACGTTGCAGTGTGCCCTAGATATGAATATGGATCGATCATGTACTTACTGGACAATCAAAGAGAGAATTGTTAAGCCTCGTGTACTGTCATTTTGTGTATTTATTTATATGAAGTATGTAGTTTTGTGACTCCAGGTTGTGACCTACATTATAGGACTGTGTCTTTGGCTTGAACTATGCGGGGTTTTTCCTCCCAGCTAGCTAGCCCTCATTTTTCTGATATTTTGTTGCCACATAATTTCTGGTATGGTTGTCTGCTCTTTTCTTTTGAATGCCACCTTCTTTTCCTTGACTGTCGTCTGCTTAAATTTTATATGTTACGGGTATAGAAAACTACATTTAACTCAACTTTCAAAGTTAGAGTATTATCATCAACATTTTTGTGTATTAGGATCGTGTTGGCGAGGCGGCTGAAAATCAACATGATTTCTTCGTAACAATATATAAAAAGGTATTGATCTTTTCTATTATACTCGGAAATAATTGAGTAATAGTAATATAAAAAAGGTATTGATCGAAATCTTTGTGTATTAGGTTCGTGTTGGCGAGGCGGCTGAAAATCAACATGATTTCTTCATATGAAACTTTGTAGTGTACCCACTTTGCACTTCACTTTCAGTGTACATAGGCAACTTCAATCAACAAAATTGGTTATGTTGATTCTTTATTGGAGGAGAAAATATGATGTAGAGATGATATTCAATCATCTATGTTGATATGAACCTAGGCTTCTAGTAAATTCAAGCTCATGTTAAAGATCGAAATCGAGAGCTACTTCATGAATTTGTGATGTTGAATGGGCAAGATAAGTGATTGCTAGTCTATATCTATTCGATGTATCTAGTCTGGTGGAGAAGCAGATACATGCCTTCAAAGGTAACACAAAAGGAACAAGCTATTTTGAATGGATGGAGTTTGATGAAGGCATGCTTATAAATCTTAGTCAGATTACGACCAGGACTATAGTGCACATATGTCAAACCGACCAGCACAAACGTTCATTTCGATACAACAACATACATACATAACATACATAATTTGGGGGAGTAACTAGGAGACCCACAGTTTTTACCTTTAGAGAATGTTTTGTTGTGCACATTATATTGCTCCATGATGGCGAAAGTATTTGGAGGGCTAATTTCTCTGTTGCTTTAACAACATCATGGAGCTGCACACTTTGCAGCTCACCCCAAACTCGCCTAAGACGAAATTTGTCAGTTTGTTCCACCAACGACTCTCTCAGGACCAGACCCATCCGACCGCCTTGAATTCTCTGCCAAGATAGTCGCCTTCTACTCGTAAAAATATGCTAAAAAAGGTGTACACCATTACATGATTTCTCTAACAGATACCCATGCACGAAGTTGAGAAGCAGACCTCGTACAGAGTAGGGAGAACTACCGCAAGTATTCTCTAACTAATATGTATCTTTCCTGAACACGAAGAACCAACGTTCGTTGTCTGCACATACGTCACGGTTCACATATGGAACCGTATCACCAAACATATATAAATGCTGGTTTTTGCAAGGATAAGAGAGAATAAACTCTCTAAGAGACTAAACAATAAATTTATAAGCTATCCAGCCTCATCAATGTTATTGCAAATTCCAAAAAAAAAAAAAAAAAAATGAAATGACAGTCTTTTCATAGTGAGCACAGTTTTCTTAAGAGGAACAGTCATATCGATCAGCACAGTTGTTCTAGAACAGATGACAGTACGTACATGTATGTCCATCAGCATTAGATTACATAAATGGTTTTACATCAAGGGTCATATTACATCAAGGGTCATATTACTTGATTGATTGCGGCAGTTTCTATGTTTCTTCTCTTCGTTGTGATCGGTAGGCGTCTCTTGTGATATAATTTGAGGTTTTATTCTGCTTCTTGTCCATATCTTGTGGAAATTTGGTTGTCCGATACTCTTATTTGGTTGGGTTGTCCTATAAGAATCTAATATTTTGTTGTCTTAAGAGCATCATTAGTAACTAGTAATGTCCATCCCAATTTTTAGATTTTAGATTTAGAATGTAGGAGCTAATTTTGTAGAATAGTAAGACCTATTTTAGGTTTCAATTTCTAGATTTTAGACCAGATTCAGCTATTCAGAATGTAAAAAAATATTTTGTACAATAGTAAGTCCCAATTTAGAGTCCAATTCTAGATTTACATTATTTTTTGACCACACAATCTTGGAATATAAGTTCATTTTATTATTTTCTACTATTCTTATTTAAATCCAACCAATTCTGCATTTTATTATTTTCTACTATTCTTATTTAAATCCAACCAATTCTAGATCATATTACATCAAGAGACGCCTACAACACCATAGCCAACTTGATTAATGTTTCTCTCGAAGTTCAGACACGCCACCATCAAGAACCATACCGATATAGAATCACAGTCTATTGCTGCTACTCTCCAGTTGAAACCATACTTTGTAACCTATGACAAAAATTTAAAAGACTTAACGAAATGGAAACTAAAACATCATCCATTGTGTTGCTTTGAAGAAAATCATCACATCAAGAATTTTCAGGAAAAAAAAAAGAGTCGGTCCACTTCTTTTGCAACCAACAACAACAAACCCTTCATCCCAAATTTCTGTCAAAAATAAGTAACAAGTTTGAACATAATGGAAGACCTCTCTCGAAAGGAATCATGTTACAATCAACAGCTTCATTACCATTACATGAGTTACATATACAGACATCTCTCAGATGATATTTGAAGTCCCATGGATATAACATGAATGGATTTGCATAAGCAAAACCTGAAGGAAGGGAACTAATGCATCAAGTGCAAGACACGAAGACGATGAGGTCTGGTTAGCAAACGTTGAAACTCCAGTTCTGCAGCAAACCTCGAGGCACTATTCACTACTTCTTCTTCTTCTACCTTCTCATTTTGACGTTGAGTGGGATTTCCTTGTAAGAGCCGACTTTTTCAGCTGCTCTTCGTGTTGGCCTTCCAACTGAAGTTCTACGCGGTTCTTGTGTTTGGCACGGAGAGGAAGCAGTCTGGTCCTTCTTCTCGTCTGCTTCATGTTTAGAAGAGGCATTTAGACTGGAACGAGCTGAAGGTTCCAGCTGAATAGGATTTTCCTCGTTCAGTGATTGAGAGGAGCAACCTGGAATGTCAGCATCCACTATCTCAAACAAATAATCTTTGGATTCGCATGGTTCCTGTTCAAGGACAGTATATCTCCTCCGAGAAGACCTTCTGCAGCAGTTTTCTCTTATGCATCAGATAAGAGTAACAATAATTGATAACATAATCCCCATATAACTCGTAAATTACCTAATCCTCGCATCCTTATCCTTTCCCTCAGCCTGAAGGGTTGAGTTCGTAGAGCATGAAACTGCAAGCCGGTTTAAGTGAGAATATTATGCTTAGAAAATACAAATATAAAATTTTAAAGTGCTTGATGCTAGAAATCAGGAACAGTCCAATTACCCTCGTTTCTAAGTGAGCGCTTCCTGTTTGGTTTGCTGGGCATGTTGGTTGTATCAACTAAATGGGCTTCTGATGCAGCAGTAGCAACATCCTCTCCTTCAGCTTGATGGGTTGCGTTCGTAAAGCATGAAGCTGCAAGACGGTTTAAAAGAATATTATACAACAGGCTTATGGAATACAAATATCAAACAAGTTTTCATGCTGGTAAATGCTAGAAAGTAAGGATAGTCCGAATTACCCTGATTTCTAAGTGAGAGCTTCCTATTTTGTTTACTTGCCGTGTTGATGGTATCAACTGAATGGGCTTCTGATGCAGCAGTAGCAACTTCCATGCTCTTAGGTTGCACCTTAAATTTTCAAAGTGTGAATATTTGGAAGTTAAACAAAGTATGTTTGGAAAGAAACATGTGTTCAGGTGTAAACTAATTTCGGAAGTAGACCCTTGCTGAATACCTCAGAAGCATCGCATAGATCTCTGTTCAATGTCTCCTTTCCCTAGAGATTACATGAGAAAAACCTTACTGCTAAAGTTAATCAAAGATGGCCACAGAATACAGAGGATAATATAAGAAGATTTATTGGCTGACATGCAATTCCGAGTTCCTATCTGGTTTGCAGGCAATATTATTACTAACTGAATGAAATTGCGTTCTATCAGTTGCAATCTCAAATTTTCTGGAATCTTCTCCCAGAAAAATGGAAAGTTTCATATAAGTAAAAACAAGATAAGCGATCTTCATGCTTATATAATTATTGCAGTCTTACTACTAATCTGGTGTGTGGATGAATACCTCATCTCTAATCTTCTCATGCAGTTCATTCTTCTCCTCCTCCTGTACTTCATGGACCAAGCTAGTGGAACCTGTACAAGGAAAAGAAGTATAAGACATGATGGAAAGAGAATAAATTATGATTACCTAATTGATCAATGTTTGAAATGAGGAGATAATTCAAATTACTTCGGTTTCTGGTTCTCAGTGTGCGCCTCATATTGGGATTGCAGGTACTAGTTGCATGGGGTATTGAAGCATCAGTTGCAGTCTCAGAACACTTGGGAAGGTTCTCCTTATTGCAGAATTAGGGCAAACACATTAACAAAGGGACATTGTCTGCTGTCTGAGAAAGTTTTATTAAAAAAAGGAAGTTGGCTAAATAGTAAATACCTCAACTATGATGTCTTCATACAGTTGCCCATTGAGCTTTTCCTTCAATGTAAAGAAAGAAAACGAATATACTTCATGACAGTTTGAAAAATAAGACAAAATATAAAGTGAGGGTTTACTTACATCCAAGTCTAAACCCTTATCTAGTTCATGGGTCATTTTGTTGCTAACTGAAGGGACTTCTGATGCATCATTTGTGACCTCAACACATTTATCGACCTCCTTGAAATTGCAAAAGCATAAGCAGAATTAGGAAAACACATTCATCAGTCAGTTCCGGTAACACGATTGAATGTCCGGTGAATACCTTCCTAGTGATCTTCTCATGTAGTTCTTTGTTCAGTTTTTCCTTCTCCTATATAAGAAAAATCACATAGAACATTCCATTACAAATAATTAAAAGGAGAAAAATATAAGGTAATCATAATTATCAGCTTACATCCAATTCTGAATTCTTCAATCTGAGTACTGCCAATGTGCATCCAAGCTCATGCTGCAATGCTTTAGCCTGCAGTCCAATACTTAACCAACATCAGTTAAGAATCATATTCAAAATCCCCTCTTCTGGACAAGAAACAACCAAAAACAGACCCAAATTTGCAGTAATCAATAGAAACTTACTCTCTCTTTACTTAAGTTGAGCTCCTACACCAAAGCGAGCATATGCAAGGAGAGAAATATATGTGAGCTGAGAAAACCAGACGCATAGATAGAGGAACAAAGAAAGTGCTGTCATCTTTAAACTAGTAAGTAAAGGCAAGGAACAAACTGCTAGCATCTGTGAGTTGACCAGAGCGAGCTGCCGGTTCTGCTGATTGCCTTTCTCCAATGCCACTCGAAACTTCTGCAACTCCATGCTGCTCAATTCTATGATTTTACTGCCACCGAAACAACCAAACAAATCCACCAAAACAACCAAATAAATCAACCCATGAACCAAAAATATTCTAGACTTTCTTCTGCTAAATGTGTATTGTGAAACGCTCCAAAACCAGTTGGCTGGTTTTGTATTATGGAACCACCCTATGTTTTATAGGTTGGATTAAAATTTAGTGGTTGAGGTTAAACAATGTAGACTCCACCACATTTTTAAGTCATCTAATCTCAACCATGCAATTCCAATCCCAACGTGTATAACATAGGTTAGTTTTATAATACAAAACCATCTGGCTGGTTCTAGAGCACAACCGTCTGGTTTTGTATTATGGAGCCAATCTATGTTATACACGTTGGATTGGAATTGCATGGTTGGGATTAAATGACTTAAAAATGTGGTGTGTAGTGCCCCGCTCCGCGAAGGCACTAGATAAACAGAGAAATCGGATTGATGTCTCTGCAACAGAAGACGATTAATCTGGGTGAGTGAACGAAGTCTCATTTGCTGATTCGCTTACGCCTAATAAGAATCTGAGTTTTTGATTGAATGCTATTGTTAATAACAAGATGGTAAATCATTGTGTATGCTTTAAAGAAAAGAATCCACATGTTGCTATGCTAATACGAGAAAAGAGATAATTTGCATGTTAAGAAGTAGAATTGTTGCTTGCTCATAAGAAACGAACCGATGCATGTATGCTAAAGTAGAGATGTTGCCTTTAATCAAAGAACTGTTGCCATGCTTAATAAGAAGAGAAAAGAGAATGCTCAGATGTCCTTAATCAGTAAGCTATCAAGAGTAGAGTTCATGCTTGTTGTTATCGCTGCTTGCTTAAACAAAGATTGTTCATTGTCCCTCGATTGTTACTATAAAGAAAGAGATGTACAGAGAGGCACTTTGTGTTGTTAAAACTTAAAAGAAGATGATACGGCTTGTCCGTATAGAGAAAAGAGTAGAGCTACTGGCTCGATTACATGAAAAAGAAGAGATGAATATGTTTACAAGTTGCTTGATTGGTGCATGATAGTTTTATATGATAGCTACATTTGCATTGGTCTAGACGGCTTGTGCACAAGTGATAATCTCTCGATCGATTCTGGGGACGCCCGGAGTCGATCGGCCTAGGAGAGAACAGGACACCTGGGACTAGAAGTCTCCGCAACCAGAGGAGGATGTCAGTCTATTAGTGAGATGGACTAGAACGTCCCAACTGCTAATATGGGTAATGTCCATGGACCACAAGAGTTATAGTCATGCATATAGATAAGTGTCAATTGGTGAAAAACTGAGCCTTGCGTCACAGCTGCCAATTGGGTTGCATGAGTCGATAAGAATGTTTTGCTAAGAGCTAATAATGCAGAGACGAACGGAAAACAATGTTGGTTTTATCATGTTTATGCTAATCCTTGTCTTGTGCGGAGATGGACGGTCGGCTATGGTAAGAATCATTGAAAACTGATACATATGTGTTGCTTAAGTTTCCTACAGGAATTGCTTGCAGAGATTATTCCGTTGCAAAGAAATGCTATGTTCCACTAAAGAAAAGATATGATATCGTGCTTATAATTGTCCCTAAGAATTGCTTGAACAGAGAAATGAATATGCTCATGAAACACGCTGCGCACTCCACAGAAATGAATAGTCATCGTGCTTGAATTGAATAGTCCCTTGTACGCTTCAAATGGAATGAAATGAATTGCGGCTTTTCAAAGATGTTTTCAAAGAGTGTAAACTGACTCTGTATGCATGGAATGAATATAGGTAAAAGTAGCAAGATCACATCAAAAGAAATGTTTTCTCACTAAATGAACAGTGATCGTTTCAGACAAATGTAGCTCTTTGTTCACAATCACCAGTATGCTGATATACTGACCCACCATCAGTCTGCATGCAGGTGCAATATACATCGAGAAGGATAGTCTGAAGCGATTGTCCGTGCCTCGTCCTCAGAAGCCAGAAATCAGAAGAGATGCCAAGAGATGGACATCTATTGCAAGAGTTGGTTTTGTATATAAAGGGATGTAATGTATGGGAATGGGATCATTGTAATCTGTAATATTTCTGAGAGAATGTAAACATTGTATCAGAGAGAAACGAGAGCTTGTAATCTGTTCAAATGAAATCAATAAAGAGAATTGTTTCTTGTTATCATTGTATTTAATTCATATATCTACAAAAATGTCCGCTGCCGCTTTAAATATCTGCTTTATGTTCCGATGCATATTGTCTATCTTGTCTTATTACAGGTCTTGGCCTTGTGCAAGCGCAACTTAGGCTTGCACGGCATCACGCCCAAGCGAGGACGAACGGTCTCACAGAGTCCGAAACGAGGACGAAAGGACTCTGCGGGATCG
>JANAVB010006199.1:2555018-2712518 GCA_029216955.1 Iris pallida | reverse complement strand
AAAAATAGGGCTAATTAGTCTTTAGACCTTGGATTTTACACCAGTTTAAGTCCTAACATGTCCAATTGAAAAGTTTGGACCCTTAATTTTTGTTTTTGGTTTACTTTTTCCCATGATGCCCTCATTTTCAACCTCGATCAGTAGTTGCACTTATACTTATGTTCAGGGTAAAATGGGGAAAGGAACAAAAATTAAAAATATATGGTACAAACTTTCCACTTGGACATGTCATGACTTAAACTCTAAGATGGTAATAAAATTCAGGGTCTAAACGCTTAGTCCTAAAATTATGAACATCATATGAATCGATACACAATCCTACAAATTTGGAGTTAAACTACCATTATACTACAAACACAACTAGTAAAACATATATATATATATATATATATATATATATATATATATATATATATATATATATATATATGCAAATGATCTATAGCCTAGTGGTTAAGAGAGATGCATGCGGCCCGAGTGGTCAGGAGTTCGAATCCCTGTGGGAGCGATTCCAGAAACAATTTACCTGGTTCCAAAAAAAAAAAATATATATATATATATATATATATATATATATATATATATATATCGGGCTTCGAACCGGGCCTGACCGGGTCGGGCCGATTCGACCAGGTTGGGGGGTGAACCTGGTTCGGCCCGGGTTTTGTATCGGGCCGGGCCAGGACTATGGGTCGCAAAATTGTAACCTAGTCCATACCCGAATCTCCTGCAGGCCAAGATGGGTCGGCCCGTTGACCGGGCTGGGTCCGGTCGGGTTCCAGGCTGTCCGGCCCATTACAAACCTTGATGTGGAAACTGAGGGCAAGGAAAGGAAAATGGAAGTGTTTCATGCAAAGAAAAAAAAATCCCATTTACATAGGTTCAAGTTCCAATTTTTCTTCTTTCCCCTCACTTTCTCGGCACCCAAACACCAGAAACGAACCCAAAAGCCCTAGAATTATTTTCCTCTGATCTTTTTTTTCTTAATTACCAAACATCAACAACAATCATGACAAAGAAGCAAAATTTCCAACAAAGTCACTTACTTTCTCTCCCCGATAGCCTTCAACAGAGCAGAATTCTCCTGAAACCATAACCAATTGCTTCAGTGTAAAACCTTATCAAAATCAAATCTTTCTCGTGAAAACCACCAGATTGGGGATCGACGCACCTCGATCAGCTGCGAAATGCAGTCCTTGGTCACGCCGCAAGAAACCTTGTGATTTTCTTGGAACTGGGAACTGGATCCGCCGGGCCTCGACGAGCCGACGCCGACGGTGTTGGTGATATCGGAGAGCTTCTTCCTCCTCGCCACGCTCCCGATCATATTCTCTGACAGAGTCGATCGAAATCAAACTCAAAAAGAACCCAAACCCTAACCTTAATTGGAAGAAAAATTAGGGTTTGGATTCTCTAGACTAGTGGTAGTGGAGAGGACACCCGGAGGAGCCGGCAAGGTTCGAGCCCCCCAATCTCGTGTGTGTGTGTGTGCGTGGGATTTCAAAAAAATGGAAGAAAATTTAGGGTTTGTGAAGAATCAATCAGTCACCTTTGTTGATCGCGTTGTTGGTGAGATTGGAGTGAAGCACTTTCTGTCTCTCCATTCGGAAGAGGAAAGGAACAAAACCTAATTTTGGGATAATTTGGTGAGAAAAGGGAAGTACAACGGGTGTCCGTAGCAGTAGCTCGAACCTAAATTCAAAAGACAAACGGAGCGCACTTTTTAGGTGGTTAAAAAAAATGTTGATTTAGATTTAGATTTTATAAAGGCTTAATTATAATTTTATACCCTCACATATTCAAAATTTTCAATTTGATATCCTCTTTGATAGACATCAACTTAATATCCTAAAAAATAAATGACAAAACTGTCCTCTTCCCCATCCAAACCCCCTTCCTACCCCATATCCCCCGTCAGCTGCACGCACGCTCCCTCCCCCCACCTGGTCTGTCACGTCCCAGAACCAGAATACTGGAGAGCGGGGGACAGACACAGTCAGCTACGTACATTGAAGTGCATCTCACCTTGCAATATGGTCACGGTTGTCTAGATGCATGAGAGTTTATCTACAAGCCATCAGTCTCTTAAGGTCAAGAACAAGCCTAGTGTCTCAATCTCAAGCAAGTAAACACATGTTACAAGATGGTAGATCATCAGACATATAAAGTAAGACGTCTCATACATTACATATTCAGATGATCATGAAGCTAGTCATACAAAATGCGAAGACTAACAAGAGTTTAAGTCATACATGATCAACCCTAGGATTTGTCAATCATATTACATCCCATAGGCAGACAAAAAATATAAGTTTTCAACACGAGCTAACACTTGCTCGGCGGCTAAACGCTTCAAAAGAATAATTTACAATAGAGTGGGAGAGCAAAATAAAACCCACTCGTTGTCAGGGTTTCGTATAGTGTTCACCATCTGGCTGGAAGATCCTCGGAAGCTACTCCGAAATCTGGCCATACAAAACCAGCTGGGTCAGACCCAGAAAGAGCAAGTGCTGGAAGGGAGGCTTCACTTAAGAACTAAAACCAGCATATTAGAACACAAGGACATGAATAATAACAAGAAAAGAACAAGAGTTAGAAATATGATAAAAATGACAAGATAACTAAGGAGCTGTCCCGGAAGCCAAGTTATAACCCGTAAACCAAATAAGAACCGGGGTTGTAACCCTTCACCTGAACATAACTTAGTCTCTAATCATTCATCAACATCAGTAAGGCATAAATCAAAATACACAGAAGTAATCATGTACTACTTCTAGACAAGCTAGACTAGACGAGACTACATTCATCAATCACGGCCAAGCAATGAGTACGGCTTGATACTTTAACTAACTAGGGTTATCACAAGCCTAATTACTACAAGATGCAATGAGATGTTCCAGCAGTTACAAGCCCTGCAGACTATCCAGTTATCCTTCCGCAGGTTGAGAGAGTTGATTAGGTGACTCTGTGGTGCAACACATGACAGTATGCTGGAAATGTGCCATACTCGTCGGCATGCTACAAGTCCACTTGAGGTGCCCAGACAACGAGATTGGTTGTGACTGAGAAATCTCGTTATGAGCTACTTGATCTTAACTTAGTCAGATTCAGTATGAATTCCTGACCGTGGTAATCAGAAATTCATGTCCTAAATCATGATGCAGGACGGGACATATAGCTTGTACAGGCACAACCAAGAAAAATCACCCACGGTGTCAAGACGATAGTTACTTGTTACTTGTCAAGATTACTTGTCAGGATTACTTGTCAAGAGTGTGCCACAACGGGCCACTATCAAGCTTATACATGTCATGTCAAGTTTACTTGTTACTTGTTAAGAGTGTGCCGCACGACGGGCCATTATCAAAAATTATCAAGACTGGTTCATATTATCATGTCCAAGTTCGTGTCAAGTCGTGTTCATGCCAAGTCCAATGCTAGCAAGTCATGTCATGCTCAAGTCTATTATGCTCAACAACTTATTAAGTCGGGTCGTCAAAGAACAAGTAAAGTTCAGGGTACAAATAAAGATCCCAATATTACACTAAAAACCATGAGGACAAGTCTGGGTAATGTAACAAGAATTATCATGGCAAGAAATGGCGCGAGGGATAAAAGGAGGGGGTGCCAGGACACCATGCGCCCAAGGGCAGCATGCGCCCAGAACAGCATGCGCCCACATGCTAGGGACAGGGTGCACTTAAAGGAAGCATGGGAGACTGTCTTCTATGGCTCAGTGGGCGCATATTAATGGCTATGTGTAAACTCCCTAAATTTCTACTTTTAAATTTTTTTTATAAAGTGAGTATTTAAAATTTTACTTGGTATTTGTACATCACATAGTCGTATTATACGTCGCGTACGAAATTGTCGTATGGAACGTCGCGTACGAGTTCGTATTTTTGTATGTCTCGTCAAGTGTGAATATGTGTGAGATACATATTTTTGTAAAAACATCTTGGTTTTCAAATAATAAATATTTTTGATTACTTAAAGTTGTAAAATACGTCGCATTTGGAATTTCCAAAACTTTATTTAAATCATGGAAGTTTATATAAATAGTAATTTAAAAACGAGGTTTTATGCAAATGTTCATTTTATACGAGACATATAAATTTAATCTATTTTTGAAATTTATTTAATATTAATATTTTATTATCCGAAAAAACTATTTTAAAATATTGTTTTGGCTTAAATTTAATTAATTTTGATAAATTATATTGGAAAAGCTTTTATCCTAAATGGAGTTTAAATTAATGAAGAGTTTATCTATGATTTAAATTTGGATTGGAACGATTTAAAGTTTAAATCGGATTTAAATTAATATGATATTATCTATGGGGGAATTTGAATCCTCCCAATCCTTATCCAACTGGGAATTCCCACCTCCTATATAAGGAGAGGTACTCATCCATAAATTATTCCACAAATTCTCCACAAACACAAAGTGCATCGTGTCTGTGTTCCCTGTCCATCCACTATATATGTCCGTTACATTATGGGCAATCCTTTCCGTCATGTCGGACACAACCCGACACGATCGCAACCCAACCCGACAATACAAATCCAGAACCTTAAACCTGCTGTTGTCCCGACACCGCCCCCTAGCCGAAATCGCCGACTCCGTCCTCTGCTTTCCCTCGCCCAGCCGAGAACCAACACTGTACCGTCCACCGCACTCATCGCCACCACCCCGTCACCATCATCACCCCAATCACCACAACAATCTCGACCCAGCCATCTCGGCCGCAGCAACCACCACAGCCGAACCCCACCATTGCCGCCGCCACCAAATTTATAATCGCCACCGCAACCAAAACCTATATCCCCTGCTTCCCAGCAACCACCACAGCGAACTCCACCATTGCCGCCGCCACCAAATTTATCATCACCAACACAACCATAATAGCAAAATCCCTAACATCATATACCTCCGCCATGGCCGAGCTAGTGACAGGGGCGACCCATCTCCTCTTTCGCCAGTGCCACCGGGACGACGAGCTTGCGCTGGCCAACCTCTGCACGCGAGGCCGCGTTCATCCCCCGGCGAAGTCCTCAACTCCCGTGCTGCCAGACGCTAGCGTCCGTGCCGGCGTCTTCCGCTGTCATCACCTCCATGTACCTCGGCCATGGGGTGCCCGCTCGTGCCAGATCCGACGACCGTGCCGTCCCCCTTCGACGCCGCCCCAGTACCTCCGATCTGCGAGCGCCGGAACACCGCCAACCTTTCCCCAGATTTCGTCGACCGTAGTCGTCGTGCGCGCCGGCGCGCGTAGGCCTTCCGCCGTCGGCGAACTCCGGTAACGCCCCTCCTGTTCCTCCCGCTTCCTCTCACTCTTCTTATTCGATTCCTTTTTTTGAGTAAACCCCCTCTCTCTCTCCCACACCTTTTCTTTACACTTCACTTCTGTGAGTTTTAAAAGAGAACAACCCTTTTTTTATATTTTTTTTATTATTATTATTAGTATTATCATACTGATATTATCATTATTATTATTATTATTATTATTTTCAAAATTTACTTAGATTCATGGTGTATATTGGTCATTATGATTCATTTCTTTTATAAATATTATTAAGAAATTCAACCTTTAGTACTAGTATATTGATATTCTAGTGATATTATTATTTTGTGAAAAAAATATTTTGACTCTATAACATAAATTTGTACCTTAACAAAATAGGAGCTATTCTCAAAATATAATATTAGGCTTGGAGGCCAAAGTACTATTATATATACATACGTCTTGGTAATTCAAAAAATAAGCTCTTGACCAAAAATATATTTATAATATTTTTATGGTATTAAAATGGTAGTAATATTTTCCTAGTTAAGTAAATTATAGTTTTGTCCTAAAAGGAATTTAGTATGTTTTATATAGATAGTTTCCAATTTATACAAAAAGATTTTTAAAATATTTAACTAAAACCTATTTCGGCTAATAAAACTTGTTGTTTCAAGTAATGCAAATACTTTATATATAAAAATATATTATAAGGTATATACTCTCCGCAAATTTTCTTTTCTTGTCATCACAAATCATGACTGCTCATTCATACCTATTTCCTCACAGATTCAGACCCTTACACATCGACCTCAGCTATCGGATAAAACAGGACTTGTCAGAATACCGCACCACACCAGGCGACAAACCAGGCAAGACAGCTTGCCTTTACTGTTTAAATTTCTTGCTCAATATCATGCATGCTTTTTCTTATTTTTTTAGCATATAAAATGTTGTTCTTTCAAAACTATATATAGACGCAAATTATTATACTTTATGCAATTGGTTTAGAGTTAAGGGACTACCATATGTTTAGAGCATCTCATAAACTGTCACGATGTGCCACGGGTTGTGTGTGAGTTATGAGTCGCATATAGCTTCGGACTTGCGTATCAACCGTACATCGGTGCGTACAGGCCGTGCGTTAGGATATAGCTGCTAATAGATTTGTGTAGAAGACTTGACAGTTATTAAGGATTAAACAATGTCGTGGAGACGACGCATGTATAGTATCATGGGGAGGGAGGAGACAGTTATTAGCGTAGGGGCTACATGTTCAGTATACACATAGATTTGGGCCAATAGTGTCTCGTATGAGCGCTACTTACTGCCCGGGGCCGATAGTGACTCGGATGAGCGCTACTTTCTGCCCATGGCCGATAGTGTCTCTTATGAGCGCTACCTTCTGCCACTCTCTCTCTCCATCTATGCTGAACACCTAAGCTCCTGCGTAGAACGTTGTCTTCTAAAGTGCATTATTCTACCTAGAATGGTTAGAAACCTTTACGCAACTATATTTTCTATTGAGCTCTTACTATTCAGATTATGGCATGATATTATGTGTCTTGTTACGTCCCTATGAGGACCTGGTGATCTCTCCAAGTGTGTGTTTCATGATTTCTTGCAGGTGCTCTAGCTAAGGCCATGTCTTCCTTCCTCCGTGATGATTGCTCTTGGACTCGTCATTTGCTTCGCTCGACCGATTCTTCCTTTGTATATTTTCTTATTCAAAAATTTATTTGGTGGTGGATATGTCTCCGCCCAATGTATGTACAAATGACTATTTGATTATATCATTAAACCTTCATGTTTGTGGATGAGATTTAGTTTGAGCATGGTTTTCTACATTTTACAGCTTATGCATACATACGCGCCTTTCATTTACCCGTATGTATACAGCTGGCATGATACGTATCTAGTCCTAAGTATTTTGGGACTGGGGCGTTACACTATGCGCCCAAGCAGGAATAACTATATGGTTTGGGCGCATAAAATGGCTATGCGCCCTAGCATAAGGAAGTATGCATATTGCTTTGGGCGCATATCATTGGCTATACGCCCAAGCATGAAGAAGTATGTGGCTTGGGCGCATATCAATGGTTATGCGCCTAGCACTGCTCATCTTCTCCAAGCAGCCATCATGTGTTCATGGAAACCCATGAACTAAAAGTGGCCTAACTTGTTCAAAACAAGTCAAAATCCGAATTTTCAAGGGTATAAATTGGGTAAACAAAATTATCTACAACATGGAACAATCAAAACTTAAAAATAACAAAGTTTGATAGATCAAAACCCAAGAATTTCGAAAGTAAAGTAAACTTAGATCTATAAGAAATTATCCACCAAAATCAAAAATGCTAAGTACTAAAGAGTCTTAGAAACTTGTAAGGAAGACAATGGAACAATAAAAATTGGGGTTCCTTCATGAAGCAAGTTGCACTTGCCTAAGGTGTAGGTGGAGAAGTAAATGAAGAAGAAGAGTAAATGAAGAGTTATGGAGGAGAGAGAGTGGAGTTGGGTTAAATATAAGGTTCTTCATGATGAACCAACTTAACCCAAACCAAGCCAAGCCAAGCCAAGTCAAGCCAAGTTAACATGACATGATGAACCAACTAAATTAAACCAAGACAAAATAAATCGAATCAAGATTAAACAAGGACTAGCTAAGCAAGACAAGTCAAAACACGGGTCACCCGACAAATGTCAGAAATTCGTACATATATACAGGAAATATGTATAACGAAAAAACGGGAGTGACATGGTCGCCCTCCCCCACCCCCGCGTCACGCCGCCAACCCCAACCCCAATCCCTCTCTCTCTCTCCACCCCGCGTTGCTGCTGCCACTGCTGCCGCCACAGAGAGAGAGATGGGCGGTGTGGGTTGGTGTAGCGGGGGAAGGGCTGCCAGGTGGGTTGAGGGGGTGGTGCTGTAATGACCCGCTCCGCCCTAGCAGAACGCCGATTCAAACGGCAAGTGCAACGACTCAAACGAGCCGTCGACCCGAAGAGTTGGCATCAACCTGATGAAGAATTGATACAAGGCTTACATTGGCCCGTCAAGATGAGTCCATACTTAAACTTTCAAAGGCGCGCTCGGAGTATCGCTCGGCCGATACGAACATCGCTAAGGTGGGTGGCTCCGATGAACCCGTCTTTGCTTAGCCTAGACACATAACAATACGGACACTATCACGAGAATTGCTAGGCGATAACCCCGTGCATGCTAATAAAGGACTCAACGCACCTAGCTAAGGGAATAATCCCATCTTGTATGCTTGTATAGAACATGGAAAAGAACATGAAAAACGTGAGATCTCTCGCACCGCGCTCTACGCTCGTGCTAAGGCACAAGCTTACGTTTATGTTCCTTATGTGTTCAAACAATGAAACAATGAATGGGTTACAACAATGAAATGGGAAGACTATCAATATAGTCGTTCCGAGTAGAGTATAGCAACATTAAAAGACTATGGGACCAATGGGTCGCCAAGGCGACTCCCGCAAGGGGAGTTGCATAATGAATGAATGATTGAAAATGTGAATGAACCAACGAATGAAAGAATGAATAAAAGATAAGAAAGAAAAGAATAGTTAGCGGCAGGTGTGACAGGCACGTGCAACGGGGCTCGCTACCCGCGCTGCACGGACGCCAACCTGGTCGATAACGTAAAAAGGCTAAGGGTTAGCTTACGGCTCAGAGACAGCCGTTAAGTTAAAAAGACAAGTTAATACGAAATGGTCGTGGACAAACGGCACGAGTGAGGGGTGGCGAATGTTGTGACCGTAAAAAAAAAGAGATTCTGCGGTATGATCAAAGGGGGGATATGCCGGCCTAGGCGGAATCAAAAGGGGCTTACGGGCTAGCCACCCCACCAGTGCATAACAATGTACTGATAACCCCACAGTCTGCTTGCAGAAAGCAGGAAACATCGGCGGGTGCGGAGCTTCCCTCGAACGTGCTAAGGCGCGGAGCTATCTTTCTAGCCTTGGAGCGTTGCAAGGAGCTGAAGCACCCTATACAGGACATAATGTATCGGAACATCGCCATGAATCATTCCATCTTGTAAGCCACTTGGCACGCCTTTTATGTTTCAGAGAGAGAGAGAGCTTGAGCGATTTGTAAACTCGGCCTAGCACCGCTTGTAAACTTCTTGAATATCAATAAAGAGTTTGAATTCGCTTCAATTCGTGTTTATTTACTTTCCGCTGCAAATGGGGACACTCTGTGCGACTCTGTGGCCTAGCTCAAATCGCCCGTTTCTGGACTTAGCCTTGTATGGGCGAAACCTAGGCCCGTGCGGCATCACGCCTTAGCGAGGACGATCGCTCATGCGGGAGCGGGGCATGACAGATTGGTATCAGAGTACGGCTTCACGTCCTTGGACTTCATTTCGATTCTCTCAGTTTTGAAAGCTCGGTTGGAAACAAAAGAAGTGTACGCTCTCTCTCTCGTTGTGCCTTAGGATGTTCCATACAATAAGTCTAATATTTTCAAAAGCTCGTACAAGTACTCGGTTGAACGGGATCGATAGGCGAAGGCCTTTGTGCCGAACGATGTTAAACATGACTCGATAGAGAACACATGCTAAGTTAGCAAGTTGCGTGCATGCCCAAATAGTCCTACGTCAACATTAGCAAGTGAGCGTGTAAACTTGAATATATCCCACACAGGATGGTTATGCGGCACAACTTAGTCCGCGTGTCGCACACCTCGACTTTTTGGTACAATCGAGTTGCGAGCGATATCAAGTACTGCT
Organism: Iris pallida; assembly: GCA_029216955.1. Taxonomy (NCBI): domain Eukaryota; kingdom Viridiplantae; phylum Streptophyta; class Magnoliopsida; order Asparagales; family Iridaceae; genus Iris; species Iris pallida. Next base: position 2,702,476 of record JANAVB010006199.1, on the reverse strand, counting down.
CGGTCGGAAACGAAGCTACACTTAGAGTGTATATCGATAGAAACGCTATCGAGTTCACGCTTAGGCATGCACGAAAGATTGATTTAGATTTTAAGGAACGGGCGAATGCACGATTGAACATATCGAGTGGGAATCGAATGGTCTCTTGATGAATTATAGAATGGCTTGAACCTGAGTGGTGTATGTGATAGCTTCGAAGAAGGATAAGAGTGAGTGTCGACGACTAGTCGAGCTAGCTCGAACCCTGAGTGGTGTATGGACGTTATAGAAATTATTCGAGCGAGACTACAAGATATACGGATAGAACGGGTATGTCGACGAGGCGATGCAATCGCGCAAAGCCTTAGAACGCGTCACGCTTAGTTGATCGTGACTTCGAATGTCCCGAACGAGATGTCGTTCGGACAACTTGTGAATGGACAACGCATGTTAGAAAATGATTCAGAACGATGAATGAAAGTGAATGGTCTTGATCGAGAAAACTTAGAGGATCGCGCGTACGATTTGGGATTGATTCAAATGAAATGTGACTTGAGTTTTGAACAACGATCTTGAAACGAGCTTGAAGAATAGCGATTGAACTTGATCTTGAATATCGAGGAAATTATGGATTATCCAACTCGGACAATAGCATCAGTTGCACGACTCGAAATTGGTTACAAAGGAAGATCGTCAGGTTACGCATATCGTCGATGGTATTGAGGCATATCAAAGATCGATATGCGATAACTCGGGGGCACTCTGACTCGACGAATGACGGTCGTGCAAATGTCATTGTTCCGTTGGATGCTATACTTGAAATGTTAAAAATGTGTCGAGGAAAAGATAGATTTGGCTCGAGGATTTTCTAGTTGAACGAAATATGAATAGACTATCGATCTTGGCTTGGATAGAAAATGAAATGCTTGGATTTGCTTCGTTGACAACCACAACGTTGACGTTATTGTCTTATGCGAGTGCAACTCCAGCCTCGCACATGCGTCGCACCGGATTAGGACGATCACTCCGCGTGAGCGCCGATATGGTGATTCGTACGGCGGGAGTGATTGAACTCGGATGGTATGGCAATTTGATTGCTTCGACTTGTGGTTTGATACGAAGGTGGACTCGGGAATGAATTTGTGTGCTTGACGATTGAAATTGAGGATTGCGTAGGTCCAATCCGCGTATCGAGAACGAATTAGTCTAGACGCAAGCAAGAGTTACGCCCCGATGAGAATGATTATTCTGCGGGAGCGTCGCATGGTGATTCATAAACTACCGTGGATAATCAGACTTGCGTGAGATTGGGGCGGAACATATTGTCAAAGCTAGACGACCTCGTGATCGAATACACGAATTGGTTAGAGTTGGCGATTTGAATGGATTCGAATATGCACAACGAATACATTGATGCGAATAGGTGATCGTGCTCGATGTTTAGAAATCTGAGTGACGCGAGCTTGGGTAGAAACACCCGTACAAGCAAACAAATGGTTTGACCATAGGATTTGGGGCGAGCGTTCGTGCAACGACCTTGTACGATGAGCGACGGACTTGACTTGTAACTATGACCTTGTGAGCTGACCTAGCGGATAGGCGAATGACCCTATACCGAGTGATTGAACTTGTGCGATTGACCTTACAGTATTATCCGGATGGACGATAGACTTGTGGCAGCATGACTTAGAGTAGGACGAAAAACAGGGAGTGTGCGTGAATGACGATGAGATTGGTCCCAAATGAAGGAAATGATAGGAATGGATGACGCACAAGTAAAGTTGGGATAACGAATTGAATCGTTGATAGGAAGAAATAGCCGATGATGGTGCAATACTTGGTCTTGAATCGGACGAAAATTACTTAGACTTGGTCGACTCCGCTAAGAAGAAATCGTATTGATTTCGTAGACAGGAACGCTTGAGAAGCAAACCGGATCATCTCGAGGACCGAGATACACGATATGTGATACACACATGAGTTCGGTTTTAAATCGAAGTTAACAAAGCGATCGACAAATCAAAACTATCACGAGTAGCTTGTCCGACTTCGCTAATCGCTAAGCTTAGTTGAAATGTACGTATTCGGGGGACGCCTTGAATATGTGCACGATCCAAACTCAGCGATGTGATGAACTCGAATTCAGCTGCAAGTGGGTGTTGAGATGCGCATGAAGGAATGAGTGAGTTTGCCTCAGCCTACGACTCTCGAGTTTGATAAAATACAACGCACCTCGTACGACCGTTTCAGTCCCATGATACGTCGAAATAGCAACCAAGTCAAAGAAACACTTGAATTGAATAAGTGCCATCAACTCTAAAATGAATGAAAAGTTATTCAATAAAATCGACCAAACGTATGTGACACGAAACTTGGAAAGGTATCGAGTATAATTCGGCGCCATAGAACGATAGAGTCGTTCGATAGGAATCGTCTAAGAAATACGATGACACGAGTTAAGGAATGGTAGGATGACCTGCACTCAGGAAGTCTCGAGGACGAGACTTGTTTTGAGGGGTATATTATGTAATGACCCGCTCCGCCCTAGCAGAACGCCGATTCAAACGGCAGGTACAACGACTCAAACGAGCCGTCGACCCGAAGAGTTGGCATCAACCTGATGAAGAATCGATGCAAGGCTTACATTGGCCCGTCAAGATGAGTCCAGACTTAGACTTTCAAAGGCGCGCTCGGAGTATCGCTCGGCCGATACGAACATCGCTAAGGTGGGTGGCTCCGATGAACCCGTCTTTGCTTAGCCTAGACATATAACAATACGGACACTATCACGAGAATCGCTAGGCAATAACCCCGTGCATGCTAATAAAGGACTCAACGCACCTAGCTAAGGGAATAATCCCATCTTGTATGTTTGTATAGAACATGGAAAACGTGAGATCTCTCGCACCGCGCTTTACGCTCATGCTAAGGCACAAGCTTACGTTTATGTTCCTTATGTGTTCAAACAATAAAACAATGAATGGGTTACAACAATGAAATGGGAAGACTATTAATATAGTCGTTCCGAGTAGAGTATAGCAACATTAAAAGACTATGGGACCAATGGGTCGCCAAGGCGACTCCCGCAAGGGGAGTTGCATAATGAATGAATGATTGAAAATGTGAATGAACCAACGAATGAAAGAATGAATAAAAGATAAGAAAGAAAACAATAGTTAGCGGCAGGTGTGACGGGCACGTGCAACGGGGCTCGCTACCCGCGCTGCACGGACGCCAACCTGGTCGATAACGTAAAAAGGCTAAGGGTTAGCCTACGGCTCAAAGACAGCCGTTAAGTTAAAAAGATAAGTTAATACGAAACGGTCGTGGACAAACGGCACGAGTGAGGGGTGGCGAATGTTGTGACCGTAAAAAAAAAGAGATTATGCGGCATGATCAAAGGGGGGATATGCCGGCCTAGGCGGAATCAAAAGGGGCTTACGGGCTTAACTTGGGGGGGGGGGGGCTTGGCCACCCAGGAGACGTAAGTGCGAGGTAATTTCAAAAGACTATCAGATGTGAACCAGCCGCACACAGTGATAGGTGAGAAATTACCAAAGGAGAATATGTCCAAAATAGCTTGTGATGCCAGCGACCTGTGCGTATAGATTTAAGTGGGCTTTGCTGGTGGCAATCCACGTGCAAGTCCTTGCATTGAAATCAAAGTAGTCTAAGTTAACTGTACAAATCACCCTCTGAATAGGCTTGAATATAACACACAAGACGATCAAGAGTACTTCGAGCGAACGAGTTAGAAGACGTGCCTACGACATGCTAGAACCCGAGGCAAGGACACGCACTTTACATTGAATGCTTTCATGAACTACGTTAAGTTATTTCATATCAATTGGTGACTAGCTTGGTTTACGTTGGACAGGGAAGGCCGGACGGTAAGTATGGGTAAGTCGTGCATGTATTTTCATGCGACACTTGAATTTGGCAACACGGGATAGGTTATGACATATGCCATGAAATTGACCCTAAGGCAAGATTAGAAAGACAATGAATGATAGAGATGCACAAAAAGTAAATAGAACGTGTTTGGTAATGATGGCATTGTGGGCGAGCTAGCCTCCCCACCAGTGCATAATAATGTACTGATAACCCCACAGTCTGCTTGCAGGAAGCAGGAAACGTCGGCGGGTGCGGAGCTTCCCTCGAACGTGCTAAGGCGCGGAGCTATCTTTCGAGCCTTGGAGCGTTGCAAGGAGCTGAAGCACCCTATACATGACATAATGTATCGGAACATCGCCATGAATCATTCCATCTTGTAAGCCACTTGGCACGCCTTTTATATTTCAGAGAGAGAGAGCTTGAGCGATTTGTAAACTCGGCCTAGCGCCGCTTGTAAACTTCTTGAATATCAATAAAGAGTTTGAATTCGCTTTAATTCGTGTTTATTTACTTTCCGCTGCAAATGGGGACACTCTGTGCGACTCTGTGGCCTAGCTCAAATCGCCCGTTTCTGGACTTAGCCTTGTACGGGCGCAACCTAGGCCCGTGCGGCATCACGCCTTAGCGAGGACGATCGCTCCTGCGGGAGCGGGGCGTGACAGGTGCAACCGGGGTGGGAGGGGAGAGAAAGGAGAACATTGGTAGTTTCGTCATTTTTATTTTTTATGGTATCAAGTTGATACCTATCAAAGTGAGGATATCATGTTGGAAAACTTGTATTGTTGAGGGTATCAAGTTGTAATTTAGCCTTCTAGAAATTCTTATTTGAATTTTAGCTAGATTTACAATTTCAAGATTGGACCAAAAGTTGTTTGGTGAAGGTAGAATTGGAAGTTGATATATTCCAAATTATGTATTTGAAAAATATGATGTACTTACATAAATAAATATTATTGTTGAAGAACAATACAAAAGGTTGATATTACAAAAACATTATGGTTAACTAATTAAAATATTATAATTTTATATATAAAAAATTATCTAATATTATGGTACATTCATGATCATATTTATATCCGGTTAACTAGTAATCATAAAATATTGATTACCTAATTGACAAAATAGTATGGTTAACTAAAATACTAGAGGAACTTATGAGTTCTTAATTTTAAAAACTCGGCCAATAATAGACGTTGGATTACATGCATCTCATCCCTTGATTTTTTTTCCAATGACCTAAACAAAGAAATTCAAGGGCCCAAATACAAGAATAATATCACGTCTTATGACCATATTGCAAGATGCTATTTGAGTTTCTGTAGTCGAACTTTATAGTTAACTAACAATCATAATTACAAAGTACTTATGACTGATATGAACAAAATTATTTCTACAATTAATTATAACTTTAAAATTTTCAATTAATCTAAATATTAATATTCTTATTTTAATTAACTATTCTAATTATATAATAATATAATAGTACATACAAAATATTAATTAATTGCAAAATATTAACTACATATTAATTAAGATATTAGTTGATTATTTGTTTATTATGTAAACTAAATATTAACAAAAATTAAATTCAACTTTCTTTCTCCCAAATTCAGATTTGAGAGAAGGATGTGAGATAGCCTCCAAATATGGATTTTGAATTTAGAAAGTAATAATAACCCACTCTATAAATCAAAATAGATTGTCCAATTAAACATAGGATTCCATAAATTTGGCTCCAAATCTATTAGATCTTCAAATCCATGGCCGCTTCGTGTTTACCAAACTTGTCCTTATGGGATTTGTTACGAAGTGAAATTTATGAAAAAAAAAAAAATAATGGCGAAACTATGATGTTGTATAGAAGAGTTTATGTAAAAAATATTGGCAAAAAAGTAATCTAAGACCATCAAACAAATTGGACCTTGAGGAGATTTGTTGGGAAATGATTTTTTTTTTTGGCATTAATGACTTTTGGTATTTTGTTGGGAAATGAATTTCTAACTTGAATTATCTTTTTGGATAAGAAAGTAGAAAAGAGAGGAAAACAATAAAGTGGATTACGATGATTATTCTATTTCACTAAAATCCTATTATGACTAATTGGAACATCATGATTTGATACCGATATGGACTCATGCAACATGTCTAAAAAATTATTTCTAAGTACATTTCCAGCAGTGGCACAACCAAAATTTTCATCTAGTCATCTAGGGTATGACACTTACTATTAAAAAATTAATAAATTAGAACAAATACATTTATAACAAAAAAATCATAAATTAATACCAATTTTCATAAACTATTACAATTGGTAAACAAAAAATTAGTTACATTTTATTTCAAAAAATTACACATAGTCCCTTAGTATAACACACACACACACACACACACACACACACACACACACACACACACACACACACGATATTCTCGTTAAGGTAAGTGAGTCGATTATAATCGAGGATACAAAAAAGTTAAGCTAAGTGTAATGTTCGTCGAGATTCACAATTTGAAGTTATTCATGAGTTGACCAATCGAGCTTATTTGCTCCGTTCATCTCCTAACTGCAACTATTAAACTTAGTAATAATAAGAAACCCTCAATTCTAGATAAGACGCGTACAAATTATTGATAATATTTTTTTTTAAAAAGGGTACAAAACCACAACTCTTAGTCCACGTGTATTGTCCACGAAATCTAGCTCACATGTCTCAGAGAAATATGCAAGCGATCACTTGTCACAAAACACATAGGCAATTGATTGACGAGCTGATAATTGAACAAAATATTAATAATTTGAATATTGTTTGAGTAATGTTTACATTTTAAATAGTTGAGATATTCTAATGTTTTGTGAAATGACACTACACCGTTGTGTGGTTCCTATGAAAGCATTTAGAGATGAAATCAAAATAATGGATTCTTTATTCTACCTTTTAACTTTTTTCAAGAGAATTAATTAATTTTTTTCTCTGATATAGAAATAAAAAATCGGTTATATATGTTGGGAGAATGATATGAAGCCGCAACGGCATATGTAATGTAAAAATGACCTTGCACATACTTTACAAGTTTATGAATGAAAAGCTAAATTTCTTCCTATGTTATGTCTTCAACTCTCTGCACTGTTTAATTTCAACGCGTCGTGTCAAAGTAAATTTCAAGTGCACATTCTTGCCTTGTACAAGCCCATTAAGGACTTGTACGGCATCACGTCCCGACTCGTGGGATCGATTTATATCGAGTCAAGACGATGACGACCGATTCGGCAAGTCGGGGCATGACAGAAGCTCCCGTGCGAGGCCACGGGATGCGGGTGCGCGACAGAAACTGCCCGTGCGAGGCAAAAATAATTGCGTCGCAGCAGGAATGCGATGCCGTCCGAACGAGCTTATCGTCGCCTCGTCCGGTGCAGCTCGACCCGCCCCGCGACCGTGGACCCTTGTGCAGCGAGCTTATCGATGTCGCCTTCAATAGTGCAGCACGACCCATCGCCTGCACCACCAAATGTTGGAAACGAGCGAATTTCTTCGTCGTGCTCGGCGGAGCGCCTGGGGCAGCTGCGAAGCTGACCCGATTCGTGTCCCCGCGGGTCGAGCCATACAGCTCCCTGCGGGGGTACGATTCGGGCAGCGTGCGGCAGCCTCGGGTGCGGCCGTATCGGCACGTGAGTAGTTTTAGACCCGCTAGCCTCGGCAGGCTCCCTGCTTCCGTGCAGCCAACTGCCGATGCGACGGCCCCTTCAGTCGGTTCCTTGCCTCGTCGGCGACACCCGAGTTACCTTTGCAGCAAACCCGATCGCATTCGGGAAATGCCCCGTTGAGTATGTTCCGAGCAATCCCTTCCGCCTCGTGCGGTAACGGGAGGGCACCCGAACTCGCGCCACTCGATGCCCCCGAGTCATGGTCCTACGTCGGCTCGTCTGGACCGGCTGGGCACTCGGTGCGCACGTGTGTAGGGCTTGCAGATACGGTGGGAGCGGAGGGGCTCGGGGGCGATCCGTCCTCGGCCCCGGACCCGAACGGTTACTCTACGCCGTTCTCGATGACACGACGGCCGGCCCCGCCAACGTCCCTCGCCCCGCGAGCGGCCGTGCGGAGCCGGCGTCGACGAGACGTGCTACCTGGTTGATCCTTCTAGTAATCATATGCTTGTCTCAAAGATTAAGCCATGCATGTGTAAGTATGAACAAGTTCAGACTGTGAAACTGCGAATGGCTTATTAAATCAGTTATAGTTTATTTGATGGTACGTGCTACTCGGATAACCGTAGTAATTCTAGAGCTAATACGTGCAACAAACCCCGAATCTCGGAAGGGATGCATTTATTAGATAAAAGGTCAACGCGGGCTCCGCCCGTCGTTCTGATGATTCATGATAACTCGACGGATCGTACGACCTTCGATCGAAATACGATCCAGGTCAGGCGGGGCTACCCGCTGAGTTTAAGCATATCAATAAGCGGAGGAGAAGAAACTTACAAGGATTCCCGTAGTAACGACGAGTGAATCGGGAACAGCCCAGATTGAGAATCGGGCGGCCTTGTCGACCGAATTGTAGTCTGAAGAAGCGTCCTCAGCGACGGACCGGGCCCAAGTCCTCTGGAAAAGGGCGCCACGGAGGGTGAGAGCCCCGTCCGGCCCAGACCCTGCCGCACCACGAGGCGCTGTCGACGAGTCGGGTTGTTTGGTAAATAGGGTCGTATATGTTGAGTCGCATAAGTGCTGCACAAATGACTCAGGATTGATCTTCATCAATGCTGCATAGTTGTGTCGCATAAGTGTCTTCTGACTGGGCCGCATGGGTGTTTCATGTCTCGAGCCGCATGAGCGCTTCAAGCCGCCTACGTACCTTATTATCGAGTCGTGTGAACATTTTGTAACTGAGTCGCATAAGTATCTCATGACCGAGCCGCATGAGCATATGTCTCTTGCCGCATAGATCTCGTTTTTGGCTAGGTTTTGAAGAATAAACTTCTAACTTTTGCTTCTTCTCTGTCTTTTGTAGTGGAATTGCCCTTAGCTTCCTCGGGAGAACTCTTGATAGAATATGCTCAATCTACATCGGGTGTAGCTTTTGATCAGATAGTCGAAAGTGTGTCGATTCAGATTAACCGAAATCAACCTGAAGACCGGCTGAGGGAGATCAGAAATTAGTCTTTCTTTTTCTTACTTAGCATGATGAACTCCGGGCAACTGAACGGCATTCATCCGAAGCCTCTATTTTTATTCGGGGATGCCCTGGCTGTTTCAAATCCAAGCGTCATAGAGACTCTTGAGAGTTGGTATTTCTATTTTCAGGGGGAGGCAATTCACATACCCTTAATGGAGCGCCACTTTTCCTTATCTGGTTTCAATATGGTACCTTTTGAGAGGAAGATGTCGAGTTCTCTAACTTTGGAACAGCAGGGGATCTTTGTAGGCCATATCCGTTTCAACAACCTTACGAGGTCAGTGGTCGCAGTGAAGGAATCAATGAGCTACTCGGTTATTGGGTTGGCTCCAGGCAGTCTCATCAACGAGTTGAAACCTAATATGTTTTCTGAAGCTGACACCTTTTTGAATCAGATTGCTCGTAAAGGGTCATACCCTGCAGGGAGACTGTCCTTACTAAACTGGCATCATCGTTCCCCTCCCTGGGTTAACCTGACTTCTTGGATCCTGGCGCAGTATGAGGGTACCCTTCGACATGTCACGCCCCGCTCCCGTAGGAGTGATCGTCCTCGCTAAGGCATGATGCTGCATGGGCCTAGGTTGCGCCCGGGCAAGGCTATGTCCAGAAACGGCCGATTTGAGCTAGGCCACAGAGTCGCACAGAGTGTCCCCATTTGCAGCAGAAAGTAAATGAACGCAAGTTGAAGTGAATTCAAACTCTTTATTGATTTTCAAGAAGTTTACAAGCGACGCTAGACCGAGTTTACAAGTCGTTCAAGCTCTCTCTCTCTGAAACATAAAAGGCGTGCCAAGTGGCTTACAATATGGAATGATTCATGGCGATGTTCCGATACATTATGTTATGTATATGGTGCTCCAGCTTCTTGCAACGCTCCAAGGCTCCAGAGATAGCTCCGCACCTTAGCACGTTCGGGGGAAGCTCTGCACCCGACGACGTCTCCTGCATCCTGCAAGCAGAATGTGGGGTTATCAGTACATTGTTATGCACTGGTGGGGAGGCTAGCTCGCTCACAATGCTATCATTACCAAACACATTCTATTTACTTTCGTACACCGTCTATCATTCATTGTCTTTCTAATCTTGCCTTAGGATCAGTTTCATGCATATTTCATAACCTATCTCGTGTTGCCAAATTCAATGTGTTGCATGGAGATACATGCACGACTTATCCATACCTACCGTCCGGCCTTCCATGTCCAAAGTAAACCAAGTTAGTCAACAATTCATAGAAAATAACTTTACGTGATTCATGTGAACTTTCAATGTCAAGGGCGTGTCCCTGCCTCGGGTCCTAGTACGTCGTAGGCGTATTTTCTAACTCCTTTGCGAAGTACTCTCGATTATCTGGTGTGTTATATTCAAGCCTATTCAGAAGGTACTTTATTTAGTTAACTTAGACTACTTTGATTTCAATGCAAGGACTTGCACGTGGATTGCCACCAGCAAAGCCCACTTAATCTATATGCATCGGTCGTTGGCATCACAAGCCAATTTGGACATGTATTCCCCCTTGGTAATTTCTCACCTATCATGGCGTGCGGCTTGGTACACCCTGATAGTCTTTTGAAATACCCGGCCTTACGTCCTCTGGTGGCCAAGCCCACACTAAGGCCTGTACGTAAGCCAAATTTTGATTTCCGTCCGGACCGGCACATCCTTCACACTTTGACCATGCCACTGAAAATCCCTTATATCTCCCACCTCCCGTATACTAGTGGATTGTCCACGACCATTTCATTTTCTTTTTGTTTGTCATTTTAACTTAACGGCTGTCTCTGAGCCGTAGGCTAACCCTTAGCCATAATGCGTTATCGACCAGGTTGGCGTCCGTGCAGCGCGGGTAGCGAGCCCCGTTGTACGTGCCCGTCATACATGTCGCTAACCATTCCTTTCTTTCTTATCTTTTATTCATTCTTTCTTTTCTTTCTTTCTTTCACTTGTTTGCTCGTTCATTGATTTATTCACGTATTCATTCATTCATTCGTTGGTTCATTCATTCACTTATCCATTCATTCTTTCATTCACACATTATGCAACTCCCCGTGCGGGAGTCGCCTTGGCGACTCATCGGTCCCATAATCTTTTAATATTGCTATACTCTACTCGAAATGACTATGTTGATAGTCTTTCTGTTTCATTGTTGTAATCCATTCATTGTTTCATTGTTGAACGCATAGGGAACTTAAATGTAAGCTTGTGCCTTAGCACGAGCGTGGAGCACGGTGGCGAGAGTTCTCACATTTCCATATTCCTTTTCCATATTCTATACAAGCATACAAGATGGGATTATTCCCTTAGCTAGGTACGTTGAGTCATTTATTAGCATGCGTGGTGTTATCGTCTAGCGATTCTAGCAATAGTGTCCGTGTTGTTATGTGTCTAGGCTAAGCAAAGACGGGTTCATCGGAGCCACCCACCTTAGCGATGTTCGCATCGGCCGAGCGATACTCCGAGCGCGCCTTTGAAAGTCTAAGTCTGGATTCATCTTGACGGGCCAATGTAAGCCTTGCATCGATTCTTCTTCAGGTCGATGCCAACTCTTTGGGTCGACGGCTCGTTTGAGTCGTTGCACTTGCCGTTTGAATCGACGTTCCGTAGGACGGAGAGGGTCATTACATAATACACCACTCAAAACAAGTCTCGTCCTCGAGACTTCCTGAGTGCAGGTCATCCTACCGTTTCTTGACTCATGTCGTCATGTTTCTTAGACAATCCTTATCGAATGGCTTTACCGTTCGATGGCATCGAACCAAGCTCGGTACATTTCCAAGTTTCGTGTCGCATACGTTTGGTCAATTTTATTGAATAACTTTTTATTCATTTTAGAGTTGATGGCACTTATTCAATTCAAGTGTTTCTTCGATTTGGTTGCTGTTTCGACGTATCATGGGACTGAAATGGTCGCACGAGGTGCATTGTAATTTATCAAATACGAGAGACGTAAGCTGAGGCAAACTCACTCATTCGTTCATGCGCATCTCAACACCCACTTGCAGCTGCATTCGAGTTCATCATATCGCTGAGTTTGGATCATGCACGCATTCAAGGCATCCTCCGAATACGTACATTTCAACCAAGCTTAACGACTAGCGAAGTCGGACAAGCTACTCGTGATAGTTTTGATTTGTCGATGGTTTTGCTAACTTCGATTTAAAACCGAACTCATGTGTGTATCACATATCGTTTATCTCGGTCCTCGAGATTATTCGATTCGCTTCTCAAGCGCTCTTGTCAATGAAATCAATACGATTTCTTCTTAGCGGGGTCGACCAAGTCTAAGTAATTTCCGTCCGATTCAAGACCAAGTATTATACCATCATCGAGTATATCTTCCTATCAACGATTCAATTCGTTATCCCAACTTTACTTGCGCATCATTCATTCCTATCATTCCCTTCGTTTGGGGCCAATCTCTTCGTCGTTCACGCACACTCCTTGTTCCCCGTCCTACTCTAAGTCTTGATGCCCCAACTCAATCGTCCGTCCAGACGATACTGTAAGGTCAATCGTACAAGTTCAATCACTCGGCATAGGGTCGTCCGCCTATCCGCTAGGTCATCTTACAGGGTCATAGTTACAAGTCAAGTCCATGGCTCATCGTACAAGGTCGTTGCACGACGCTCACCCCAAATCCTATGGTCAAATCATTTGTTTATTTGTACGAGAGTTTCTACCCAAGTTCGTTTCGCTCAAACTTCTAAATATCGAGCAGCGTTCACCCTATTTGCCTCAACACATTCTTCGTTCTAAGTTCGAGCTCGTTAGGAAGGTCATCCTATGATAGGTTATCCTCAACCAAATCCTCGATATGTTAATATCGTGCGTCCGTACTAGCAATTATCGTAGTCTATCTCTTCAAGTATGTTTTGATACAGTTCACCTATCCAATTCACGTAGTCGATCACAAGGTCGTCTAGCCTTGCAATATGTCGTGCCCCGATCTCACGTAAGTCTGATTATCCACGGCGGACATGAATTACCATGTCAACATTCCTGCAGAATAATCGTCCTCATCGGGACGTAACTCTTGCATTACGTCTAGACTTGCTCATTTTTGATACGCAGATTGGGTCTACTCAATCCTCAACTTTTCTCATTCTGCAATTCACCTTCGCTTCAAACCACAAGTCGAAGCAATCAAAATTGCCATGTCATGATATTTTGAGTTCGACCATTCCTGCTGGACATGAATCACCATGCCAACGCTCACGCGAAATGATCGTCCCAAATCTGACGTGACGCATGTGCGAGGCTGGAGTTGCGCTTGCGCAAGACAAGATCGTTGTCGTTGTGGTTATCACCGAACAATCAAGTCACTTTCCTTCCCCATTCCAAACATTCATTTCCAATATAGCATCCTTCAAAACAATAACTTCTTATCACGACCTGCACCCACTGTGAGGGTACGAGAACGTCACAACGCCCAGCCTACGCCGCAGTGTCGGCAGTAGAACGCTGTCCTAGGTCAACATACATCTAGCAATATAATACTAAGCAGTAAATGAACTCAATCACAACTAAGGAGGAAGAAAACATGATATGATATAGAACTCAAGGAAATACTGAAGATAGAAAAGTCTAAGATAATATCCCAGCAAATATCCAGAGTACATATCTCAGCTACTGAAAGAGAAAGAATATATACAACTCAACATCTCTGAACAGAAGTAAAATCTAGCTAAACAGTCTCAAGACAACATGAAAATAAGATAAGGCCTAACTAAACTAGTCTAGGCAGTAGGGTGATGTCCTCAGCTAGAGCTGTCCGAAGAAGGTATCCTCCCAGGCCTCCTCCTCGCCCTCTGTAATATTTTCAACAGGTCCAGTCAGGACATGAGCGAGTACAGTACATCTCAACAGTTCATAGCATGTTAGAAAATATAATCATGCAGTAAAGTAAGATATAGATACTGAAGAAATGCAGTATGTAAACAGAGAGAGAAAACTGTAATAGAAATATCTACTATATGTAGAGACCTAATAGTGACTAGTGAGTCAGAGTAAAATATAAACATGTGAATGACATAGGAGGTTCATGACTACAGCTAAGAGAGTGATTCATGACTACAGCTACTTGGATAATATTCACATGTCTATTTCTACTCCCCCAACCCCAATCAATACACAAAGATCCGTTCAAGTTATGTTAAGGTTCGTGAAACTTCACATGGCTCATAAAATGAGTGATACGTGAAGGTGATTCATGGAGGCTCTGTGAACATGAGAGTACATGTGTCACAAGCGATTCGTGAATCAGAGGAAGCATAGAGATACGTGATGATTCGTGAAACGCACAAAACATGCTGTATTCGATGCTCTCGAGGGGGATAACATCTCATAAAAGGATCTATATAGTACCAATCCGTGTGACCAACGTGACAGTATCAAGTAAAGTAATTTAAAGCAGGAAAATAATTCTAAACAGGATATAAAATGATCAGAGAATATACTCGTCTCGTATCTGAGTGTCCGGATGAAATGTACTGTTCGAGGAGAGGTGTCTGGTTCCTAATCAGAACAGCACAAGTCACAACAAGTCTAAAATGATATAATGAAGTCCTACTATGCATTCTACATGATTCTAGGTTAATCTAGGCCAAAGTCAACTCTTGGTCAACTCTGGTCAACCCTAGAAGTCAAACTAGGTCAACTATGGTCAAACTAGGTCTATCCAAGTCTAAACTGGGCTATCAAGTCTAAACCAGTCTATACTAGGTCACACAAGCCTACACTAGCTAGTACACACCACTTCAAGGCTATCCAAGCCTAAATCAAGCCAACACACACATTCATAAGTCACACTTGTCCTATATTCAAGTTATCTATACTAGGCATTCAAGAACAATACATAAAAGAAACTAACTATATATATAGGCATACATCACTACACATTAGCTATATATAACATGGCATTTAATATATATATATATATATATAGATATAAAGAGGGCTATGTGTGTGTGTACATGAGTGATGTGAGTGTGTGCCTGTGTGTGATGAGCATGGAGTGTGGTGTGTGGCTGTGTTTATAGGGCTGGATTGGGGACTGTCTTGGGGTTGCTTAGGCTGGTTTAGGAGGACAGGTAAGGGACTGCTACTGTGGCTGATTTGTGGGCATGTTAGGGACTGTTGTTGGGTAATCTAGGAAGGGATTATGGACATGTATTAGGGGACTGATATTGGGCATTTAGGGACTGATTTTGGACTGTATTTGGGCTGTCAAGTTGGAGGCTCAATGGCTGCCAATGGGACTGGAATGGAGGGGTGTTTGGGGCTGTTAAGTGACAGTTTTGAGACAATATATGGACTGATAATATGGGGGTTTAAGACTGTACAAACAGTTTTCTGTTTGAATGTGGATGACAGGAAAGGGTATACATTGGTGGTCAACAATGTGTGTGTCAGAGGAGAGGCCTGTGTGAAGGAAGTATACAGTGTGCAAGTGTAGGCAATGCATAGAGGGAAATGTGGTGTCAATGTGTTCATGTATGTGTGTGTGAGTAAAAATTCAGTGAGTAAACAAAGTTAATCTGGAACCTAAAAACAGTGACATTACATTTGAAAATCAGTGCACTGTTCAACCTGGAAAACAGTGAGGTATTGAACCACCCACATTTCAGTTCAGCCCACACATATACCCAGGTTGAAACTCATCTAACACAGTCCATTAAGACACTAAAATCTCAGTTCAACATCCTATTAACTAAACCACATATTTCAGTTCAACAGTTAACTCAAACCCAGTTTTTCAGCCTATACTTCATTCCCAGATTTAAACCCCGAAACAGTCCCAAATCAATCCAAATTTAACACACAATTAGAACACAATTAGGTGTACAGATTAGGGCTTAAATTATGCCATTAACAGTGAAAAAAATGGTTCAAATATGATGTCAAAGTTCATAGAGAAAAACAGGAAAAAATAGGACAGTTAAATAGGATATCAGGAAATTTGGGTATTTGTGATTTGATCAGCAAAATCAAGCTAAAATGCCACACTAATGGTTGGTAATGAATATACTAGTTGTGTACGTGTCACACAATGCATTTGTGTCCACCTAAATGGACACAAACGTGTCCAATCGAAATAAAAATACAAAAACAGTGCTAAACAGAACAATTATCGTGCACGTGTTCATAGTGTCCGTGCACACGGCACGACACGACACAGACCACATGGTCGTGTCCAAGAGTCGACCAAGTGTAGGGCTAGGGCTAGGACACCCTACCACGTGTCCACGATACGCGTGCGTGCGATACGACACACGTATCAGTGCTCAAAAATGACAGCCGCCAGCTCAGTGCATCCCCCGTGCGCGCGTTCGTACGTGTCCGACACGACACGAGAGTGGCTGAGACTCGACACACGTGATGACAGACATCGCCCCTCACTGTGTGTCGAATCCCACGTGTCGATGTGTCGTGTCCGCGGCGCTACAGACCCCGAGTGGCAGGGCATGTACATTGCCTGTTCACGCGCGCGCGACAGCGTGTGTATACGTGTCTGTAAAGACTCAACACGACACAAAAATCACACAAGGACACAAGAAACACATAAGCGACACCTAAACCTAATTTCCTGATCAATTACTTTCCTAAAAATCACTCGAAATGCCCATTGGGGTATTTCGTCAAACACTTGAATACTAGGGCTGATACGTGTCCAAACGGGACACGAAAACTAGGGTTCCCTATTCCTACAGTTAGGTTAGGCCTAGGTCTCCCTAGATATGCAATAAAATCAGAATTTCATGGTGTAGATTGAAAGTTACCTCTATGTATCAAAATTCCCAAAAAGCTCTAAAGAGAGGTGTTCCTCTTGATGGCCAAACTCCTCCAAAGCTCTCCAAATCTGAGAATATTAATTAACAACAGAAAATAGTAGTATTTAAAACCCAATGCAATTTGTTTGGATTAAAAAGGAGGAAAAATGGATTTTTTAGAGATTTTTGAAGATGGAGACTCACCTCTTCCAAAGCTTGAGATCTATTTCCAATAGAGGCTAACCCTAAATGAAAGAGGCATTAAATAGGGGTGGAAATCCCTAGGTTGGCTGGAAATAAATGTTTGGGTTAGGGTTTGGGCACTTGACTAATGGGCTTTGGGCCTATTTGGCTAACTATTGATTTATTGGTTAAACACAAGTCATGGCTTATGACTTAAAACTCTACTTAAGTCAAATAACCATACTATTAGTCAACTATAGTCTAACTAGGGTGGCATGACCTAATCAAGACCAAACTCAACTAGGGTTAGCTCCTGGGTTAGTCTACCATGGTCATTGCTAGTCAAAGTCAACCTAGTCAACCCTCATCCAAACAATTCCAAAATAAATTCTAAAAATTCCTATAAATTCCTATAAATTCAAATAAATTATAATAAAATCAAATAACCCCCAAAATGTCTAAATACCCTAATCACATGGCTAGTCTCTAGGGTAGGCAGTCTCTACTGTTCACTAGCAAAACTCCATAAACAAAAGTCATGAATTTAAATAGTTTAAAAATAATTAAAAATCACTAAAAATCATAATATGAAATAAATATCATTAAATAATAATTATAATTATAAAATTTCAAAATTACCCTCTTCTGGAAAACTGGGTGTTACAATCCTACCCACCTTATAAAACTTTCGTCCTCGAAATTAAGATAGTAGCAGGCCTTCTAGGTTAAACCCCCAGCAATTATAGTCTCAGAATCTATCTTAAATCATACAGTTGAAAAGTGTAACCTATGGGGTCATGGCATGCAATATCAGTCTGTGGTCTCTTCTAGTTATACCAACCATGCTACAGTACTAGGCAATCACAAGGTATCAAAACATACAAGCAAGGGGATGCATCAAAATTTTCAAAAAGGAATACTAAGGTTAGGTCAAACTTACCTCCAGTTAGGTCTGAGAACTAGAACTCTCTCCTGGAAGCAGGGCCCTGGTTGGGGCAGGTATAGCAGGGCAGTGCTGCACCCAGTGTGCAGCTGAACCACAGACTAGGCACAATCCTAGTCTTTTTCTACAGTTGTTCCACTTGTGTCCAGACTTCTTGCAGTAGGCACAGATAAGCTCTGGCTCAGCTGGCCTCTGCTGGACAGGAGGCTGGGCTGGGTATGATGATATAGGCTGGATAAATGGATACTCCTCAAACTCTGGGTAGGACTGGGTACTGCTCCTCGCCCTCTTGGAGCTAGGCTCTCCCCCTGGAAGCACAGAGTCCCGCAGATGTAGCAACCTCTGAATTTGCTCCCTTATGGCCTCCTCATGAATTCTTTGTGACTCCAACAGCCTCTCTTGGAAAAATATAAACACCTGGGCTGCATCAAGTAACAAACCTCCGGGTGGTACAGTAGGGAGTACAGAGGGTAGGGAAGGGCTCTCGGTCTCAGGCAAATCCGCAGCTCTCTCCTGAACGACAGAAGATGAAGGAAGACTCTCTGGCAGGGCTACCACCATCTCCTCAATGGCAGGAGGTGCCACCACCCCCTGGTCAGATAGAGGGATAACTATCTCCTGAACAGTAGAAGGTGGGGGCACGCTCTCAGTAGCTGCAGCTGCTCTCAGGCGACGGGCTCGGGTCATGGGTGCCATACTGAAAGAAAGAGAAAGGAAATAAAATATAAATCAATCATCAAGGCTGAAAACTAGTAAATATCAACAAAGGAGAACTAGCTATAAGAATTACTATTCAAAACCAGGCTATACTATCATTCCTAAGACAAGGGCCTAATCACAAGTCATCAAATCATCACACTAAGAAAGAACTACACATGCATAAGCTCTATAAAGCTAAGAAGATCTCTACTCCGAAATTATTTGATGATGGAAACAATTTATAATAACTGGAATGAAGATAGAGACGATATATTTAAGAACATTTCCAGGATACAATCTGATAATCATATGCGCCTGTCCAAAAATCATGATACTCAGAATCCTCGCCACACTAGTAAGCAAGGCTGCGATAAACGGTAGAGTCCATAACAGGGGCATGCACCTCTATAATCATGTCGTCTGGAATTCTCGCTATGCCGACTAGTATAGCTGCGAGAAATTCCAAATCCCATAACCAAGATACGTACATCCGAAGTCATGTCTCTATGTTTCTGCCACGCCAGCTAATATAGCAGCGATAAACTCTAGGTTCCATAACCAAGCAGACGTTTTACCATCCATGTATTCTCGTCGACATATGTTATCAGAAAATATCGTAACTCAGGTCATAAAAATTCATCTCGATAGGAAAATCAAATCAACAACGATCCAACAAAATCAAATTCAATAATCAAGGAGGGGGAGCACAAAACAAGGAAACGATTCAAATTGAAGTTTAAATAAGATTCTCAAGGGTCGTCCCAGGAATCTTTCAAGGAATCCTAACTGTGATTGAGTACCTTCAAAATATATATCCTAATTCCTACTGCAGGCTGTAGTGATACTCTAGTTCGAATACCACTACATAAACTCGACCTACATGGGCCACCACTAAAAACGTGTCACGACCCGCGCCCACTATGAGGGTACGAGAACGTCACAACGCCCAGCCTACGCCGCAGTATCGGCAGTAGAACGCTGTCCTAGGTCAACATACATCTAGCAATATAATACTAAGCAGTAAATAAACTCAATCACAACTAAGGAGGAAGAAAATATGATATGATATAGAACTGAAGGAAATACTGAAGATAGAAAAGTCTAAGATAATATCCCAGCAAATATCCAGAGTACATATCTCAGCTACTGAAAAAGAAAGAATATATACAACTAACATCTCTGAACAAAAGTAAAATCTAGCTAAACAGTCTCAAGACAACATGAAAATAAGATAAGGCCTAACTAAACTAGTCTAGGCAGTGGGGTGATGTCCTCAGCTAGAGCTGTCTGAAGAAGGTATCCTCCCAGGCCTCCTTCTCGCCCTCTGTAATATTTTTAACAGGTCCAGTCAGGACATGAGCGAGTACAGTACATCTTAACAGTTCATAGCAGGTTAGAAAATATAATCATGCAGTAAAGTAAGATATAGATACAGAAGAAATGCAGTATGTAAACAGAGAGAGAAAACTGTAATGGAAATATCTACTATAAGTAGAGAGCTAATAGTGACTAGTGAGTCAGAGTAAAATATAAACATGTGAATGGCATAGGAGGTTCATGACTACAGCTAAGAGAGTGATTCATGACTACAGCTACTTGGATAATATTCACATGTCTATTTCTACTCCCCCAACCCCAATCAATACACAAAGATCCGTTCAAGTTATGTTAAGGTTCGTGAAACTTCACATGGCTCATAAAATGAGTGATACGTAAAGGTGATTCATGGAGGCTCTGTGAACATGAGAGTACATGTGTCACAGACAATTCGTGAATCAGAGGAAGCATAGAGATACGTGATGATTCATGAAACGCACAAAACATGCTGTATTCGATGCTCCCGAGGGGGATAACATCTCATGAAAGGATCTATATAGTACCAATCCGTGTGACCAACATGACAGTATCAAGTAAAGTAATTTAAAGCAGGAAAATAATTCTAAACAGGATATGAAATGATCAGAGAATGTACTCGTCTCGTATATGAGTGTCCGGATGAAATGTACTATCCGAGGAGAGGTGTCTGGCTCCTAATCAGAACAGCACAAGTCACAACAAGTCTAAAATGATATAATGAAGTCCTACTATGCATTCTACATGATTCTAGATCAATCTAGGCCAAAGTCAACTCTTGGTCAACTCTGGTCAACCCTAGAAGTCAAACTAGGTCAACTATGGTCAAACTAGGTCTATCAAAGTCTAAACTGGGCTATCAAGTCTAAACCAGTCTATACTAGGTCACACAAGCCTACACTAGCTAGTACACACCATTTCAAGGCTATCCAAGCCTAAATCAAGCCAACACACACATTCATAAGTTACACTTGTCCCATATTCAAGTTATCTATACTAGGCATTCAAGAACAATACATAAAAGAAACTAACTATATATATAGGCATGCATCACTACACATTAGCTATATATAACATGGCATTTAATATATATATATATATATATATATATATATATATAGATATAAAGAGGGCTATGTGTGTGTGTACATGAGTGATGTGAGTGTGTGCCTGTGTGTGATGAGCATGGAGTGTGGTGTGTGGCTATGTTTATAGGGCTGGATTGGGGACTGTCTTGGGGTTGCTTAGGCTGGTTTAGGAGGACAGGTAAGGGACTGCTACTGTGGATGATTTGTGGGCATGTTAGGGACTGTTGTTGGGTAATCTAGGAAGGGATTAGGGACAGGTATTAGGGGACTGATATTGGGCATTTAGGGACTGATTTTGGACTGTATTTGGGCTGTCAAGTTGGAGGCTCAATGGATGCCAATGGGACTGGAATGGAGGGGTGTTTGGGGCTGTTAAGTGACAGTTTTGGGACAATATATGGACTGATAATATGGGGGTTTAAGACTGTACAAACAGTTTTCTGTTTGAATGTGGATGACAGGAAAGGGTATACATTGGTGGTCAACAATGTGTGTGTCAGAGGAGAGGCCTGTGTGAAGGAAGTATACAGTGTGCAAGTGTAGGCAATGCATAGAGGGAAATGTGGTGTCAATGTGTTCATGTATGTGTGTGTGTGTGTGAGTAAAAATTCAGTGAGTAAATAATGTTAATCTGGAACCTAAAAACAGTGACATTACATTTGAAAATCAGTGCACTGTTCAACCTGGAAAACAGTGAGTTATTGAACCACCCACATTTCAGTTCAGCCCACACATATACCCAGGTTGAAACTCATCTAACACAGTCCATTAAGACACTAAAATCTCAGTTCAACAGCCTATTAACTAAACCACATATTTCAGTTCAACAGTTAACTCAAACCCAGTTTTTCAGCCTATACTTCATTCCTAGATTTAAACCCCGAAACAGTCCCAAATCAATCCAAATTTGACACACAATTAGAACACAATTAGGTGTACAGATTAGGGCTTAAATTATGCCATTAACAGTGAAAAAATAGTTCAAATAGATGTCAAAGTTCATAGAGAAAAACTGGAAAAACAGGAAAAAATAGGACAGTTAAATAGGATATCAGGAAATTTGGGTATTTGTGATTTGATCAGCAAAATCAAGCTAAAATGCCACACTAATGGTTGGTAATGGATATACTAGTTGTGTACGTGTCACACAATGCATTTGTGTCCACCCAAGTGGACACAAACGTGTCCAATCGAAATGAAAATACAAAAATAGTGCTAAACAGAATAATTATCGTGCACGTGTTCATAGTGTCCGTGCACACGACACGACACAACACGACACGACACAGACCACGTGGTCGTGTCCAAGAGTCGACCAAGTGTAGGGCTAGGGCTAGGACACCCTGCCACGTGTCCACGATACGCGTGCGTGCGATACGACACACGTATCAGTGCTCAAAAATGACAGCCGCCAGCTCAGTGCATCCCCCGTGCGCGCGTTCGTGCGTGTCCAACACGACACGAGAGTGGCTGAGACTCGACATACGTGATGACAGACATCGCCCCTCACTGTGTGTCGAATCCCACGTGGCGATGTGTCGTGTCCGCGACGCTACAGACCCCGAGTGGCAGGACATGTACATTGCCTGTTCACGCGCGCACGACAGCGTGTGTACACGTGTCTGTGCAGACTCGACACGACACAAAAATCACACAAGGACACAAGAAACACATAAGCGACACCTAAACCTAATTTCCTGATCAATTACTTTCCTAAAAATCACTCGAAATGCCCATTGGGGCATTTCGTCAAATACTTGAATACTAGGGCTGATACGTGTCCAAACGGGACACGAAATGGACATGAAAACTAGGGTTTCCTATTCCTACAGTTAGGTTAGGCCTAGGTCTCCCTAGATATGCAATAAAATCAGAATTTCATGGTGTAGATTGAAAGTTACCTCTATGTATCAAAATCCCCAAAAAGCTCTAAAGAGAGATGTTCCTCTTGATGGCCAAACTCCTCCAAAGCTCTCCAAATCTGAGAATATTAATTACCAACAGAAAATAGGTAGTATTTAAAACCCAATGCAATTTGTTTGGATTAAAAAGAAGGAAAAATGGATTTTCTAGAGATTTTTGAAGATGGAGACTCACCTCTTCCAAAGCTTGAGATCTATTTCCAATAGAGGCTAACCCTAAATGAAAGAGACATTAAATAGGGGTGGGAATCCCTAGGTTGGCTGGACAAAAATGTTTGGGTTAGGGTTTGGGCACTTGACTAATGGGCTTTGGGCCTATTTGGCTAACTATTGATTTATTGGTTAAACACAAGTCATGGTTTATGACTTAAAACTCTACTTAAGTCAAATAACCATACTATTAGTCAACTATAGTCTAACTAGGGTGGCATGACCTAATCAAGACCAAACTCAACTAGGGTTAGCTCATGGGTTAGTCTACCATGGTCATTGCTAGTCAAAGTCAACCTAGTCAACCCTCATCCAAACAATTCCAAAATAAATTCTAAAAATTCCTATAAATTCCTATAAATTCAAATAAATTATAATAAAATCAAATAACCCCCAAAATGTCTAAATACCCTAATCACATGGCTAGTCTCTAGGGTAGGCAGTCTCTACTGTTCACTAGCAAAACTCCATAAACACAAGTCATGAATTTAAATAGTTTAAAAATAATTAAAAATCACTAAAAATCATAATATGAAATAAATATCATTAAATAATAATAATAATTACAAAATTTCAAAATTACCCTCTTCTGGAAAACTGGGTGTTACACTTCTAACACGATCATCATTCATCAAATCAGAGTACCCCCGAGTTATCGTACATCGATCTTTGATACGCTTCAATACCATCGATGATGTACATAACCTGACGATCTTCCTTTTGCAACGAATTCTAAGTCGTGTAACTTAATTTTCTCAATTCACATTGTCGCGTGCTAACTCTTCATCGAGCAACATCAATTTTAATTCTTTAGTCATTCTCGTATCTTCAAATCAACGTTTCCTATGCACGCTATCTTCCGATCGTGCTAACTTCGGTTTTGTCTGAGTATTTTGTTTTAACTCAAGTTTCAATCCATTCAACTAAATTCCAAATCGCATGCACGGTCCACTACGTTTCCTCGACCAAGACCTCCATTTATTTTATCGTTTCGAATCTCCATTCAACCGTTTCGTAATTCGTACTACGCATTCTTAATTCATCCGAACAACATCTCGTTTGAGAATATCGAAGTCAAAACCAACTAAGTGTTACTCGTTCTAAGGCTTTGCGCGATATCATCGCTTGCCGACATACTCGTTCTATCCGTAAATCCTTTAGTCTCGCTCGAACATTTTCTATGTCGTCCATACACCACTCAGGGTTCGAGCCACTCGACTAGTCGTTGACACTCATTCTTATTCTTCCTCGAACCTATCACATACACCACTCGGAGTCAAGTCATTATACAAATACTCAAAAGATCATTCGATTCCCAATCGATGTGTTCCATCGTGCGTTCGCCCATTCCTCAAAGTCTAAATTAATCTTTTGTGTGCGCCTAAGCGTGAACTCGATAGCGTTCCTATCGATGTACATTCTAAGTATAGCTTGTTCCCGACCGAGCGGTACTTGATATCGCTCGTAACTCGATTGCACCAAAAAGTTGAGGTGCGTGACACGTGGCACAACTTAGCCAAAAGGCCGTGTGTATAGCTATCCCGTGCAGACTGTATTCGAGTTTGCACGCTCACTTATTTTCGTTCGAGCGATAATCGATCTCGCTCACAACACGTTTGTACCCGAAGATCTAGGTGCGCGATACTCCGCACAACTTAGCCAAAAGGCTGCATGCATAACCAACCCGTTTGAACTATACTTTGGTCTCGTGTACTCGTTCGCCATTGTCAGCGTAAGGTTATTCAAGCACGCCTTGCGTTTGCTAACTTTTTAGCATTTTGGTTTCTTTTCAACTCAAGTACGTCGTGGTTCGGCACAGAGGCCTTCGCCTATCGATCCCTTCAACCGAGTACTTATAAGAGCTTTTGAAAATATTATACTTATTGTATGGAACATCCCAAGGCACAACGAGAGAGCGTACACTTCTTTTTCTGACGAAGATCTTTTAAAACTGAGAGAATCAAAATGAAGTCCAAGGACATAAAGCCGTGCTCTGATACCAATCTGTCATGCCCCGCTCCCATAGGAGCGATCGTCCTCGCTAAGGCGTGATGCCGCACGGGCCTAGGTTGCGCCCGTGCAAGGCTATGTCCAGAAACGGCCGATTTGAGCTAGGCCACAGAGTCGCACAGAGTGTCCCCATTTGCAGCGAAAAGTAAATGAACGCAAGTTGAAGCGAATTCAAACTCTTTATTGATTTCCAAGAAGTTTACAAGCGGCGCTAGGCCGAGTTTACAAGTCGCTCAAACTCTCTCTCTCTGAAACATAAAAGACGTGCCAAGTGGATTACAACATGGAATGATTCATGGCGATGTTCCGATACATTATGTCCTGTATATGGTGCTCCAGCTCCTTGCAACGCTCCAAGGCTCCAGAGATAGCTTCGCGCCTTAGCACGTTCGAGGAAAGCTCCACACCCGATGACGTCTCCTGCATGCTGCAAGCAGACTGTGGGGTTATCAGTACATTGTTATGCACTGGTGGGGAGGCTAGCTCGCCCATAATGCTATCATTACCAAACACGTTCTATTTACTTTCGTGCACCGTCTATCATTCATTGTCTTTCTAATCTTGCCTTAGGATCAGTTTCATGCATATTTCATAACCTATCTCGTGTTGCCAAATTTAATGTATTGCATGGAGATACATGCACGACTTACCCATACCTACCGTCCAGCCTTCCCTGTCCAAAGTAAACCAAGTTAGTCAACAATTCATAGAAAATAACTTGACGTGATTCATGTGAACTTTCAATGTCAAGGACGTATCCCTGCCTCGGGTCCTAGCACGTCGTAGGCGTATTTTCTAACTCCTTTGCCGAAGTACTCTCGATTATCTGGTGTGTTATATTCAAGCCTGTTCAGAAGGTACTTCATTTAGTTAACTTAGACTACTTTGATTTCAGTGCAAGGACTTGAACGTGGATTGCCACCAGCAAATCCCACTTAATCTATATGCATCGGTCGCTGGCATCACAAGCCAATTTGGACATGTCTTCCCCCTTGGTAATTTCTCACCTATCATGGCGTGCGGCTTGGTACACCCTGATAGTCTTTTGAAATACCCGGCCTTACGTCCCTTGGTGGCCAAGCCCGCACTCAGGCCTGTACTTAAGCCAAATTTTGATTTTCGTCCGGACCGGCATGTCCTTCACACTTTGACCGTGCCGCTGGAAATCCCTTATATCTTCCACCTCCCGTATACTAGTAGATTGTCCACGACCATTTCGTTTTCTTTTTGTTTGTCATTTTAACTTAACGACTGTCTCCGAGCCGTAGGCTAACCCTTAGCCATAATGCGTTATCGACCAGGTTGCACGAGGTGCAATAGATGTCGAAGATAAATCGATGCACGAGGTGCGGTGAATATCGAAAAAAAAATCGTTGCACGATGTGCAATGCATATTGAAAGTAAAATATTGCACGTGGTGCAACGCATGTCGAAAGTAAAATTATTGTACGTGGTGCAACGCGTATCAAAGTAATCGCTGCACGAAGTGCAACGGATATCGAGAATAAATTTTTGCACAAGATGCAACGGAAGAAAACAAAAGTTATAAATCGAGAAATAAAATCGGTTCGGTTGCGTGCCGAGCTTTTGTTGGCAAATGAATGCATTGGCCGAGTTGTATCAGATTTGAATTAATCAAAGTTACGGTTGTGATCAAACACGATCACTGCGAAAATCGTGAGTCGGAAGAGATCGTTAGTTCGTAAAGAGTACGTTACAACGGAAGTAACTTAATTTCTGGGTGATATATGGCATACCACCGATGTAATGAATGACTCGATTTCTAGTGGTATATGGTATACCATTTGTGCGATGAATTGCATCGACGTATTGTAAGAATTGCGGAAGGTTTGTCCGCAACGGACGGGATAGTACCGAGTCTCGAATGAGAATTTGTACGACGGCATGTTGATGCAAGTGTTCTTCGATGCTCGATTAGAACGATAAGGCGGGACTTGTAACATTGAACGATACGTCGATTGAAAAATTTATGTGTCGGTCGAATGACGGAAACTAGCGAAACGATTATGCCTTGAGGCAACAATCGGATCGACGGGATAGGAAACTCGAAACGTTGAAATCGAACCGCACGACTTGCGAGCTCGATGAAAATGTTGGGCGATACAAATTATAATCGAATCGCACGACTTGCGATCCCGATTGGAATGTTGGGCGAGGCGAATCGAATCGCACGACTTGTGATTTCGATAGAAATGTTAGACGATGCGAATTATAATTGAATCGCATGATGTGCGACTTCGGTGAAGAGTTGGTTGACGCGGGTAATCGTGCCTAAGAAATAGTTAGTTACATTGCGGCAAAACTCATTCGAGTACGACTGAAAATGTACGAAACTTAGAGGGCGAGATCATATGACTTGAGGGTTCGATGTTGGATAATCGGTAACTCAGTTACGCGATCAAAGTATAGCGGGATACGGCAAATCGAAGAACGAGCTGATACGTATGGAAAAGTTCGTTGCGAACTTGGATGTGTGCGATGCTAGTTAAGTTGACGTTGAAACGGATTCAAAGTTGACCCTTACGTTATCGAAATGGATACGGCGTATCGAGATCGATACGTAAGGAAATATAAACGACGTGAGAATACAAAATAGAGTGTGCCTCGTGCTATAAAATTTTGTAAGTAACGATACGAGAATGAAATGAACTGGTTGATCGTAAATTTTATGATTGATTAGGGCGAGGCTATAAGTCATCGACGATTGCTCGATGCGTATAGCATCTCGTGTGTCGACCGCGAAATAAGATAGACTCGAACTCGATACGAGTAGATGTTTCGTAAATTGTGGAATCATCGACGATAATGCATGACTCTACTCGGAAGATAGTTGCGTATCAGTTGCGCCGATAGAAATGGTTATGTACGAATTTGGGTAGTCGCATAGAAATCGTCGGAATGTGATTTGGCTCCGAAATAAGATATAGCATGGTTCGTAGTAAACTGTCCTTCGGTGATGATCCACAATTATCGAGCGTAGCTTCGGGGCAGCTGACCCTAGAAGACTTGACCGCCAAATCAAATTGAATGCTGCAGACCGTAAGATGACCCATGCGATATCGCATATGAGATTACGTCGATAACAAATACAGTGTGGTGCATGTTGACGATAAGTCTAGGCGATCGAAAGTTGTTGGAACAACTTTCGATTGAGAATGATATAGTTAGATTTGAGTATTCGTCGGATGAATACTTGAATGGTTATGTTGGTCGATGAACAAACTAGAAAATTTACCAACGAACTTGGTGATTCGAATAGGCGATTGTGAGAGTCGTGCTATGCACGAGAGAGAACGATAAGGAAATGACTTACGAGTTGTACCGTTAGATTCGGATTCACCTCGTAATTGAGCTTGCGTGAATCGAAATTATGTTCAATGTTGCGAGACGGATAAGTTAGGAATTTGGCTAGTGAATTCCTACTCGTTAGGAATCGAACGTAAGGCGCATCATAAAGACCTTCGTGTCAAGGCGATCGTTGTCTTGAGCACCGTCGCCTTGATGTAAACTTTTGAGTCGGATAGATTGTGGCCTTTGTGCATTGTCAATTTAAACTTGCGTCGGAAGGATTTGAGCACGATGTCTAGGTAAGTCACCTAGCGGACGTAGTCCTGAATGTTGATGCATTTGCAAGTCAACGAAGGAAATCGTAATCGAGATAAGTGCATAGCCAGACTTCGGAAATAGTTGGATAGTGACGCCGTACGCACGACGTTGCGGAGACTCGTTGTGATCGGATGCGCGAAGGCTTAACGCGACGCGTAGAATTGATAGTCCCGATGAAACGTACAAAGTGAGAAATGTGATTTTTGAATCGCATCGTGTGCCTTGACTTTTGTTGGGGGATCGCGTATGTATCAATATACATGTGCGCTAGAATTGCGAGAACAAGTAATAGAGCCCAAGTCCGATCGAGAGTACGAGATGGCAAGTAATTGAAAATGAGAAGTTACGTGTTTGCGTTGTTCCGATATCTTACAACTGAGCTTGGCTGAAATGCGTATATTGGTGGGACGCCTAAAATATGAGTATGATTCCAAACTAAGTTGTACGATCCAAACGATAGTGAGACGAGATCATGGAGCAATCTAATGAAACCCTTGGAAATTTAGTATTGGTTTCGGTTCGGGACGAACCTTGTTTTGAGTGGTATATTATGTAATGTCCCGCTCCGCACGGTGTATTATGCTGAGTCGTTGACTCGAAGAGTTGCGTTGACCTGATTACATATCGATGCGAATTGATACAAAGTGTTAAGTTGTCCCGAGCAATGCATCGAACTAAGTCGATGCAAAGAGTTGTCTTGTCCCAAAGAATGCATCGAGCGAATCGATGCGAAGCGTCGCGTTGCCTCGAAGGATAAGTGCGTTGAGAGGCTCGAAGATTCTAAGAAATCGAATTGACCAAGGCGCAAGTCCGAATCGATGCAAGTATTGATTTTAGTTGGATTCATGTGCAGGCTATACGTTTACGCTGAAATGTTAGAGGTCGATCTTTTGCCTTATTCAGTAAGGGGTCCGCGAAAGCAAATCGTCGCCTTGCGACGGACGGAAGCGTTGGCACGCTAA
This sequence comes from Iris pallida, assembly GCA_029216955.1. Classification (NCBI taxonomy): domain Eukaryota; kingdom Viridiplantae; phylum Streptophyta; class Magnoliopsida; order Asparagales; family Iridaceae; genus Iris; species Iris pallida. The sequence goes on along the minus strand of JANAVB010006199.1, from coordinate 2,672,669 downwards.
AGCAAATCGGACGTATAACTCAATGAAGCACGAAGTGCTCGAATGGCTAAGTCAGGAGAGTTGCCCGTGCGATGAAGTTATGAAATCGAGCCGCATCGGCTCGGCGAAACGACAACGACGGATCGACTCAAGGTGGGGGGACATTAACTCTCTTTCCTACTCCGTCATGCTTAAGTAAAATACATATCATTGAATGCTGAGTTAACCTATCAACGCCACGGGCGTGGCTCGATAGCGAGATAAACGCAGTGCGTGTCGAACACTAAGATAGAATAATTGAAATAAATCGTACAACGATTGTACGAGTCGCTACGGAACATTGAATATCGCTAAGGCGAGCGCCTCGGTGAGCAAGCTGCAACAACATGGGATAACTGTACTCGGCGAGTGCCTTAGTGCACGAACCATACCGTGCCTTCGTGCACGAGTTAGAACGGCTAGAACATTGAAAGACAATAGGCGAGCGCCCTAGCGTGCAAGCCACGGACATTGAATGCTAAGTCATAGAACATCTGAAATACGGTCGAAACGTGCCTTCGTGCACGAGATAATAAAAGATGGCTTCGTTACGAAAGAATAAAGTTGTGACATGAATGTGGCGGAACTGTCGGATATGACATAATGCCTCGAAAGGTGTTCGAGACCTTCGGGTCGTTCGGTTGACGAGCATTGAGTTGAGGCATGATGCCATTGAAACATTAAAACGAAGTATGAAATGTAAGAACATAGAAAGTTAACGAAAGAAATACGAGACGATAATGCGGCATGGTGCCCTTCGAAATGTTCGGGGCCTTCGGGCGTTCGATGAGAACATTCGGGTGTTGTGCCAATTGAAATAGAGATAAGCGAACTTGTTTGGTTGTATAAAAGATACGATTCGTTGCATGGTCAAATAGACTTAAAGATATAAAAGCCCGTGCATGGGTATTCCCTCGAACGCGGCGCGCCAGGGCGTTGGGACCGTTCGGCCTAGGAGGGATTCATTTTCGGTATTATTGGTGCACTTCATTTAGAAGGGTAGCGACCTTCTGGTGAATGTGATAAGCCACTTGCTGCGATTATTTCGGTGGCCTCTGGTGTTGGTTAGCAACCGCACAGAGTTAACATCGTCTTATGTTTCGATTCGATAAATATAAGTCCATTCTAGCCCGAAAAGCTAGTGACCTTCATATAGTTAAGGGCGACGGGTTTGGAAGTGCAAGGTATGCATATATCCTGTATGGACGGATCCTGAATAGCAAGCACTTATAACATGACAGGGAAAATGGATAGGCGTATTCACCTTGCGTCGGTGCAAGGGCGAGTGCGTCGATATTGCTAAGTTGCGCCACGAATCAAACACGAGATTGCTTGCCTGTTTACTTACGCGAATTGAATAACATGCTTGCCATGCTTTACAGTCTTCGAATATGCCATGAACTCATCCTAAGGAGAACATAGAAAGAGAACTAAATTGTATGTTTGCATGAATCAATACAATACTAAATGTCGATTTGTTAAGTGGATTTTTGATCAGTACAACGAGGACGAAAGTACTAATCCTCCACTAGTTTGCTAGCAGGTTCAGGGATTGGTCTGCTCGCGGCGGAGCTTCGCTTGAACGTGTTGAGGCTTGGAATGTCGAAGCGTATTGAAGCGTGCGATCGCAATGACGTTTGGATATGCAACAGGATTGATGCGGCCGAGATATAGAAGGCATGATGTATAGAATGGTAAAATCCTTTGTGGGTAAGAGAGAACCTGAGTGTTGTAGCCAATCTGGCAAATTTTGTTGGGCTATCGAAAGCCTTTGTAATCTGATTTCGAATATCAGTAAAGTGAATCATTTTCGTATACTCTATTTTGCCTTTCATTGTTAACGTTCAACTCAAAGATAACCATTTGAGAACTTGTCATCTTGCCTTGCACGAGCGCAACTCCAGGCTCGTGCGGCATCACGCCCCAGCGAGGACGATGATTCGGGTGATTCCGGGTCGGGGCATGACAGTAGGTATGGGTAAGTCATACATGTATCTCCATGCAACATATTGAATTTGGCAACACGAGATAGGTTATGAAATATGCATGAAACTGATCCTAAGGCAAGATTAGAAAGACAATGAATGATAGACGGTGCACGAAAGTAAATAGAACGTGTTTGGTAATGATAGCATTGTGGGCGAGCTAGCCTCCCCACCAGTGCATAACAATGTACTAATAACCCCACAGTCTGCTTGTATGATGCAGGAGACGTCGTCGGGTGCGGAGCTTCCCCCGAACGTGCTAAGGCACGGAGCTATCTCTGGAGCCTTGGAGCGTTGCAAGGAGCTGGAGCACCATATACATGACATAATGTATCAAAACATCGCCATGAATCATTTCATGTTGTAAGCCACTTGGCACGTCTTTTATGTTTCAGAGAGAGAGAGAGAGAGAGAGCTTGAGCGACTTGTAAACTCGGCCTAGCGCCGCTTGTAAACTTCTTGGAAATCAATAAAGAGTTTGAATTCGCTTCAACTTGCGTTCATTTACTTTCTGTTGCAAATGGGGACACTCTGTGCGACTATGTGGCCTAGCTCAAATCGGCCGTTTCTGGACATAGCCTTGCACGGGCGCAACCTAGGCCCGTGCGGCATCACGCCTTAGCGAGGACGATCGCTCCTACGGGAGCAGGGCGTGACACGACAGACTGGCCTTTACTATGCCATCAAAGGCTCCTGTTATGGCTTGTTTATGAACCCGAAGTTATTTATGGCTTTGCTTGAGATGTACAATTGTCGAAAGGGGACCTTTTTTACTCCAGGTGGAGGGATGGGGCTCGCTCTCCACGAAATACATAGTGTGTCCAGATTGTCCCGGGGTGATGAAGCTTATGAAGAGTATACCCTGACAAACAAAGAATTTGAAGAATTAGAACGGCGGTATCCTGGGTTACTAGCCATATATCAGGAATTGCTATGTCACCACAACGCCTGTCAACAAATATCCAAGAAGAAGGATGATAGTTCAGAAGGGAACCTTCCTCACATTACGGCCTGGATTGGCTATCTTTTTAGCCTTAGCGCATCCGGTCGAGTTGCTGCTAGGAGTTCCTAATCTCTAAAGCAGGTGGATGTGCAGCTGCGAAGTACTAAAAGGTCCCATACTGCTGGTGACAGATTTGGGAGTCTGAGTGACACCTTTAGTTATTTTTATCATGATGCTCAACTTCTATCTGCTAAAGCTATCCTAGCCGGATACCTGATGATCTGGTTGAGGTTTTGTGTTGTTTTGACGGGTTCCGGTGCAATCGAGAGGATTAGCCGCAACTTGATCCTCCCAGCGGTGAAGCTGGTTTTTGGGGCCAAGTTGGCTCTGCTTCCTGCGATGGTATGCAACATCCATAGGGGTCTTCGTTCCTTTACGTCGAAAGTCATTGCTTGTGATCTTACGAAACCCTTCAACAGAATCGAACTGTCGTATCATTATTTAATGGGGGTGGTTATTGATGCATTACCCCTCTTTGATGCGACCTGGTCCGGAGGGCGATGCGACAAGTGACGATGCCTTCATCTACCATTATTGCGACATGCCCTGGAACTGTACCAGCATTTCTGATTGTCGAGTCGCTCTCGCGCGAGTGGATATATACTCTTTTTTTGTGTCGGTTCCACCTTTTACCGAGAAGGAGATGGGACGCGTTCATCTCGATAGTGATGTTGCGCTCGAGTCTTTATCTGAAAAACTATTCTACTGGTTGCAAAGTATCCGTCCTTCCCATCTGGTGTACCGCAACCGTAATGTTGTATACCTAGAGCCATACCTACCTAGCGTTGTATTCTCGACAATTTGGGTATAGCCAATTATATTTAGATACCCCTGACCTTTGCTTGGGTTTCGAGGGGAGTGTCTTGGATGGTATCCGAGCCTGGCACTTTTTCGCCAATTATTCGACCGAAGATAATCATTTTTTTACCCTTCTTTCTAGCTGGAACGATGAAGTAGTGGATATCTTCTGGCCAGACTTTTTCTCGCAGACGAGGAGTCGTGACCGGCATACAGAGATGTGGTCCTATGTCGTGCTCTAGAGCGTATATCGTATCTATGTGCTGGTTTACATATTGGTAGACATTGGAGTAATTCAAAGATATATATATATATATATATATATATATATATATATATATATATATATATATATATATATATATATATATATATATATATATATATATATATATACTAGTCTACATGCACGTACTTTGAACGTATTTTAATTAGAATATCATAAGGTCAATTGTTGTCTTTTCGTTTTTTTTTTCATGTACTTATTCATATGTGTGTTTTCTTTTTACAATGCCAAGAGATTCAAAGTATAATTTTTTTAAAAAATTTTTCTATTGAGAATAATAATCTTTTAAAAATGGTAAGGATAATTATTATTTTTACCATTGGAACATAAAAAGTTGTATGGTAAAAGAAAACTTGCATGCCAACTTTATTGCTTTGACTCATAAACATAAATGGCATGCAAGTTGACATAATTACATCATGTTTATAATATACTCGAGGGTATTTTAGGAATTCAAAAGTTTCACCACAAACTTTTCCCATTATAATATATATATATATATATATATATATATATATATATATATATATATATATATATATATATATATATATATATATATATATGAGAAAATAATATAAGAGTTATGCTAGGGTTCCAAAGAGAATCGCCTGCGCCGCTAAACCCGCCGCAGACCCTGGAGGTCGGAGCAGACACAGGCGACCCAGCTGTGCGGGACGAAGGGGGAGGGTGGACCACCGTGGAGAGGCGCCGTCGACCGAACCAGGAGGGGCGGAGTGTCAAAGTTAACTATGGAGGCGGGACGGGGGGATACAGGCCTGTCGGACAGGTCCGGGCCACGTCGAACAGACCAGAGGGATCCCAGAGGCGGACAGGGCCTTATCCGCCGGCCGGGGGAGGGAATAGCAGTCGAGGACGTGGGCATGAAGTGACGAGACCTGAAGGAAGGAAGGAGGGAGGCATGAGGACGAAGAATAACAAGAATACCCAAACATGGGAACCTGGACTACGATCGGCACCGATCTCTTGGGCGGACCTATGTAAACCAGCAGTTGTTCAAGAGGAAGTGGAACTCCAGTATGTGGAACCACGGATGATGGGGGGAAGAAAGGTCGTGGAGATCACGACGGACGATATTGAGGAGACATCGGCTTACTGGAGGAACACCCTTATATTGTATGTGATGGGAAACAAGCCCTACTACGGGCAACTACGAGCGTACGCACAGAGGGTGTGGCGGCCTAAAGGGGAGATGGAGATTTTCTCCAGGGAAAACGGGTTCTACTTCATTAAATTCGATCTTAAAGAAGACTTGGAGAAAGTCCTGGAGGGGGGACCATGGACGTTCGATGGTCGCCTCGTCGTGCTGAAGAGATGGTTCCCTGAATCATGCTTTGAGAAGGATAGACTCTCGACAGTTCCAATTTGGATCCGGCTCCCCTGGCTTTCTCCTCAGCTTTGGAGTACACCGGCAATCATGAAGATTGCCAGTATGGTCGGGAAACCTCTCCGCACAGATATCCTTACTGCCAGAAGGAAACGTCTTTCCTTCGCAAGAGTATTCGTTGAGATAGAAGTCTCTACAGATCTGCCTAGAAGAATAGAAATCATGCTTCCTAATGTAGAGTTGACATGGCAGGCTATCGAGTACGAATGGGTCCCTCCCTCGTGTGACAAATGCCGTTGCTTTGGACATGTGCGCTCACATTGCCAGGAACAAGAGCCACACATGGAGGAAGAAAATATGACGCCTAAGGAGAATGTAGATGAGCGACCGGGCAATTGGGGGTCGGGGGAGCCGATGAACATTGCGACACCGACGGCGGGAGAGGTAAGGGAGGAGGATCAAGACCCTGGGTTTCAACAGAGGGATGATCCAATGGGAGGCCACGAGAGCTCCCTCCTCGGCAAACGGCCTGTCCCTGAGCAAGGAATGAGACGGGAAGGGCAGCTTCTATTAACACAGGGTGAACATGGAATTAAAGTGAACGAGATGAACAGAGATTACACCACGGACAAGATCCTTCCGCCTGAGAACATGGGGGCGTGGGAAGAGGATATCGGCGGACGGGTATCCAAATATGTAAAAAAATTTGGGAAAGGAAGCCGAGACTCGCCGAGACGTGGAGCATATGGGGAGACGGGGAAAGGAGGATACGATCAGAGGGAGCGATTCACCATAGAAAATCCTATGTGGCAGACCAACTTGCAGGATAAGAGTACAGATGGGTCCGATACTAGGGGTAAGTCGGTCCTGGATCATACAACTAGGAACCAAACAACAAGGAGTAGCAAAAGGTTGAGGAGTAAGGAGGACGGACCCACCAATCATCAATGACTATTCTGACGTGGAACGTTAGGGGAGCAAACTCGGTGGGTAAATGGAAAGAGGTTCAACAGATGGTGAGGAATACCAAAAGCTCTATTTTGGCCATTCTAGAAAGCAAAATCAAGGAAGTAGGGAGGCTCAAACAAAGGATCCCGAATAATTGGGAGGCTGTAGATAATCTTGCCCAAGGAGGGGTCGTGCGGATCTGGGTCATGTGGGGTAGCCGGGTCTGGAAGGGAAGAGTCCGATTTGCCTCAGATCAACTGATAGTCCTCAATTTCTCTAATAAGGGAGGTCTGGAGATTGTGGTAGGGGCGATGTACGGACACAACGACCGTCGTATGAGGAACAAGCTCTGGGAGGATATTATTAGAGTCTCTACAGATGTGGGAAATCAATAGCCGTTCCTTCTGAGTGGGGACTTCAATGCCATCCTAGCTGCCAATGAAAAAGTCGAAGGTAGGCCCGTTCCTCCTAATATTCTATCTGATTTTCAAAACTGTATTACAGGTGCGGGATTACTTTGCGTGGAGAGGACGGGGCAGGTTTGGTCCTGGAACAATAGCTCGACTGTCAACCGGGTGTCCTACAAACTGGATAGAGCCATATGCAATATAAAGTGGATAGAAATATTCCCACTCGCCAGGGCGGAGGGTCTTCAGTGAGGAACTAGTGACCATACGCCGATATTAATTCGACTGGGAGATACTTATAACACTGGTAGACGCCCGTTTAGGTACTCCAATGCATGGAAGCTTATTAAGGGATATGAGGCAGCAGTTCAAAGAGGGCTTCACGGGATGCATGAGGGAAACCCTCAGTTCCGTCTCATACGTGCGCTGAAGGACACTAAGCAAGAACTTAGGAAGTGGAATAGGCAGCGGCCTAAGAAGGAGCTAGAGGAGAAGACTCGGCTCCTACTGTAATGCCCCGCTCCGTACAGCGCATTACGCTGAAACGTTGACTCAACGAGTCGCGTTGACCCAAAGGAATGTATCGATGCAAAACGATACGAGAGTTAAGTTGTTCCGAGCAACGCATCGAACTAAGTCGATGCGAAGAGTTACATCGACCCAAGTAATGCATCGGACTATATCGATGCGAAGAGTTGCCTTGTCCCTAAGAATGCATCGAGTGAATCGATGCGAAGCGCCGCGTTGCCCCGAAGGATGAGTGCATTGAATCGGCTCGAAGATTCTAAGAAATCGAATCGACCAAGGCGCAAGTCCGAATCGAAGCAAGTATTGATTTTAGTTGGTTTCGTGTGCAGGTTATACTTTGACACGAAAATATTAGAGGTCGATCTTCGGCAATATTTAGTAAGGGGTCCGCGGAACCAAATCGACGCCTTGCGACGGACTGAGACTTGGGCACGCTAAGGCAAACCGAACATATAATTCAACAAGCACGAAGTGCTCGAATGGCTAAGTCAGGAGAGTGGTCGTGCAACATAGTTAGGGAATCGAGCCGCATCGGCTCGGCGAGACGACAAAGACAAATCGACTCAAGGTGGGAGGATTGACTTCTTTTTACTCCTTCATTCGATAAGTCAAATGTATCATTGTATGCTAAAAGTTAACCTATCGACGCCACGGGCGTGGTCCGATCGGAAGTAAATCATAACGTGTGTCGAACACTAAGTTAGTACAATTGAAATGAAACGTGCATCAAATGCACAAGTCGCTACGAAACATTGGATATCGCTAAGGCGAGCGCCTCGGTACGCAAGCCGCAATACCATGGGATAACTGTACTCGGCGAGTGCCTTAGTGCACGAACCATATCGTGCCTTCGCGCACGAGTTAGAACGGCTAGAACATTGAAAGACAATAGGCGAGCGCCATATCGTGCAAGCCCCGAACATTGAATGCTAAGTTATATATCATTTGAAATACGGTAGAAACGTGCCTACGTGTACGAGATCACAAAAGACGGCGAATGCGCGCAGCTGCACAATACTTATCAAAGATGGCGTCGTTGCGACAAGAAGAACAGTTGTGGCACGGATATGGCATAACTGTCGACGCGGCATGGTGCCCTTCGAAATGTTCATGGCCTTAGGGCGTTCGTTGAGGACATTGGGGCGTTGTGCCAATTGAAATAGCGATAAGCGAACTTGCTTGGTTGTATAAAATATAAGATTCGTTACATGGTTAAATGGTCAAATGGACTTAAAGAATATAAAAGCCCGTGCATGGGCATCCCTCGAACGCGGTGCGCCAGAGCGCTGGGACCGTTCAGCCTAGGAGGGATTTCGTTTTCGGCATTGTTGGTGCACTTCATTTAGACGGGTAGCGACCTTCTAGTGAATGTGATAAGCCACTTGCGTGCGATTATTTCGGTGGCCTCTGATTGTTGGTTAGCAACCGCACAGAGTTACCATCGTCTTATGTTTTCGATTCGATGAGTATAAGTCTATTCTAGCTGTGACAAGCTAGTGACCTTCATATAGTTAAGGGCGATGGGTTGGAAGCGCAAGGTACACTCATATCGTGCGTGTGTAGATCCGCATAGAGAGCACTATAACATGACAGGGAAATCTGATAGGCGTATTCACCTTGTGTCGGTGCAAGGACGAGTGCGTCGGCTTGGTAAGTCGCGCCACGAATCAAACACGGGATTGCTTGCTTGCCTATTCAATTCGATAACATGCTGCTATGCTAATATGCTTTACGCTTTCGAATATGCCATGAAATTGACCCTAAGGAGAACATAGCAAGATCATAAGCTAAGTTGCATGATTCAACATAAATATTACAAATGTCGGTTTGGAAAGATGATCTTTGATTCAGTACATGCGAGGATGATCGTACTGATCCCCCACCAGCTTCATGCATGGTGCAGAAAATGGATGGCTCGAGGCGAAGTGTTGCTTGAACGCGTTGAGGCTCGGAAATGCCAAAGCGTATTGAAGCATGCGATCGCTTGACGCTCGGACTCGCGACAGGATTGATGCGGCCGAGATATAGAAGGTATGATGTATGGAACGGTGAAATCCTTTGTGGGCAAGATAGAACCTGAGTGTTGTAGCCAATCTGGCATATATTGTTAGGCTATCGAAAGCTTGTAATCTGATTTCGAATATCAATAAAGAGATTTGTTTCGTATACTCTGTTTTTCTTTCGTTGTGAATATCAACTCAAAAGATAACCATTTGAGAACTTGTCATCTTGCCTTGTACGAGCGCAACTCCAGGCTCGTGCGGCATCACGCCCCAGCGAGGACGATGATTCGGGTGATTCCGGGTCGGGGCGTGACAAATTGGTATCAGAGCTCTAGGCTCAATTTCCTCTGGACGCTTGCTTCATTTTAGTTCTAAAAGTTGCCCACCACCAATCGAAATCACTCTTGACTCTACTCGATGCCGCACTGGATGTTCCATACAATAAGTCTAATACAAACCATGTAATTTTGCCGCGTGTTGTTTGGAAATTACATGGTGTTCGGGGAAAAGTCGGAAAAATGTTTGTTGCTGCAAGTGCAACAAGTTGCGAGATGTGAATTCAAAGATTTGTTGCCGTGGGATGCAACACGTCGTGAATTGTGGTTTGAGATATTCGTTGTTTACAACGAACGATACGAGAAATATTGGTTGTATCGATACAATGATAGTCGTGGAATGTTGCTGCAGCAATTGCCACGCGTTGATTGTAATAATGCGTTGAAAAGTCGAAGAAAGTTGATATGGAATGTGTTGAAACGGATTCACATATCGATTTCGAATGCGCATTGCGATGGAAAGTGATAAGTCAATATCGAATGTGTTGAAACGGATTTGAGCATTGACTTGAAGGTCGAAAATAAAATATTAAATCGTTGCACGAGATGCAATGAATGTCGAAGATAAGTTTGTGTACGATGTGCATTGCGTATCGAAAGTAAAATGTTGCATGTGGTGCAACGCGTATCAAAATGAAATCGTTGCACGAGATGCAACGGATATCGATAATAAAATTTGCACAAGATGCAAACGGAAGAAAACAAAAGTTATAAATCGAGAAAATGGGATCGGTTCGGTTGCACACCGAGTTCGTGTTGGCAAATGAATGCATTGGCCGAATTGTGTCAGATTTGATTTAAATCAAAGTTACGGTTGTGATCAAGCACGATCACTGCGGAAATCGTAAGTCGGAAGAGATCATCAGTTTATACTAAGTATAGTACGAGGGAAATGACTTGATTTCGAGTGGTATATACTATACCACGTAGGCGATGAATGACTCGATTCCGAGTGGTATACGGGATACCACTTGTGCGATGAATGGCATCGGCGTATTGTGACAATTGCGGAAGGTTTGTCCGCAACAGACGGGTGAGTACCGAGACTCGATTAAAAATTTGTGCGACGGCATGTTGATGCAAGTGTTATTCGAAAATTGGTTGGGACGATAAGGCGAGACTCGTATCGATGAACGATACGTCGGACGAAAGTTATAAGTTGGTCGGACGACCGAGACTAGCGAAACGATTATGCCTTGATGCAATAATCGGATCGACGGGAAAGGAATATTCGTGCTTACAAATGAGTCGTACGACTTGCGATCTCGGTAGAAATGTTGGACGATACGAATCGAATCACATGACTTGCGATTTCGATAGAAATATTAGGCGATGCGAATTGTAATTGAATCGCACGATGTGCAACTTCGGTAAGAAAGTTGGTTGACGCGAGAAACTGTGCCTATGAAATAGTTGGTTAAGTTACAACGACACTCATTTGAGTACGACTGAAAACACGCAAAACTTAGAGGGCAAAATCGTATAACTCGAGGGCACGATGTTGGATAATCGATAACTCGGTTACGCGATCAAAGTATAGCGGGATACGGCAAATCGGAAGATGAGTTGATGCGTATGGAAAAGTTCGTGGCAAACTTGGATGTATGCGATGCGAGTTAAGTTGACGTTGGAAACAGATTCGAAGTCGACCCTCTTGCTATCGAAATTGATATGAACTATCAAGATCGATACGTAAGGAAACGTAAGCACGATATGGGAATACAAAATGGAGTACGCCTTGCGCTATCAAAATTTTGTAAGTAACAATACGAGAATGGACGAACTTGGTTGATCGTAAATTTTGTGATTGATCAAAGACGAGACTATAAGTCATCGACGATTGTTCGATGCGTATAGCATCTCGTGTGTCGACCCGCGAATAAGATAGACTCGAATTCGATACGAGTAGATGTTTCGTAAATTGCGGAATCATCGACGGCAGTGCATGACTTGACTCGGAGGATAGTTGTGCATCAGTTGCGCCGATAGAAATGGTTGTGTCCGAAATTGGGTATTCGCATAGAATCGTCGGAACGTGATTTGGCTCCGAAATAAGATATAGCATGGTTCGTATTAAACTGTCCTTCGTTAATGATCCACAATTATCGAGCGTAGCTTCGGGGCAACTGACCCTAGAAGACTTGACCGCCAAATCAAATTGAATACTGCAGACCGTAAGATGATCCATACGATATCGCATATGGGATTGCACCGATAACAAATACAACACGGTACATGTTGATGATAAGTCTAGGCGATTGCGAGGAACGTGCTATGCACGAGAGGGAATGATAAGGGAATGGCTTACGAGTCATGTCGTTAGATTCGGATTCACCTTGCAATTGAGCTTGCGTGAAATCGAAATTATGTTCGATGTTACGAGACGGATAAGTTGGGAATTTGGCTAGTGAATTTCTACTCGTTAGGAAATTGAATGTAAGACGCATCGTTAAGACATTCGTGTCAAGGCGATCGTTGCCTTGAGCACCATCGCCTTGATGTAAACTTTCGTGTCGGATAGATTGTGGCCTTTGTACAATGTCAATTTAAACTTGCGTCGGGAGAATCTAAGCACGGTGCCTTGGAAAGTAACCTAGCGGGCGTAGCCCTGAATGTTGATGCATTTGCAAGTCAACAAAGAAAAATCGTATCGAGACAAGTCGCAAGCGAGACTTCGGAGATAGTTGGACAGCGACGTCGAACACAAGGCGTTGCAGAGACTCGTTGTGATTGGATGCGCGACGGCTTGACGCGACGCATAGAGTTGGTAGTCCATATGAAACATACGAAATGAGAAATGCGATTTTGAATTGCATAGCGTTATGCAATAAAATTGCGAGAACAAGTACTATGGATAAGTCCGATCGAGAGTACGAGATGGCAAGCATAGGATTGAAATTTACCTGTCAGCTTTGTTCCAATTTGCTACGACTGGACTTGGTCGAAATACACATATCTTCGGGACGCCTTGAATATAGGTACGAATCCAAATCGAGTTGTATCCAAATTCAAATCGAGCTGCAGGGATGACTTTGAAATGCTAGCGAAAAGCTTGCGAGATATTATGAAATCGAACATCATTTGTGGTGCGAGATCGTGAAACGATCTATAAAACACTTAGTCGGAGTGTTGGTTTTGGTTCGAGGACGAACTTTATTTTGAGTGGTATATTCTGTAATGCCCCGCTCCGCACGGCGCATTACGCTGAAACGTTGACTCAACGAGTCGCGTTGACCCAAAGGAATGTATCGATGTAAAACGATACGAGAGTTAAGTTGTTCCGAGCAACGCATCGAACTAAGTCGATGCGAAGAGTTACATCGACCCGAGTAATGCATCGGACTATGTCGATGCGAAGAGTTGCCTTGTCCCTAAGAATGCATCGAGTGAATCGATGCGAAGCGTCGCGTTGCCCCGAAGGATGAGTGCATTGAATCGGCTCGAAGATTCTAAGAAATCGAATCGACCAAGGCGCAAGTCCGAATCGAAGAAAGTATTGATTTTAGTTGGTTTCGTGTGCAGGTTATACTTTGACACGAAAATATTAGAGGTCGATCTTCGGCAATATTTAGTAAGGGGTCCGCGGAACCAAATCGACGCCTTGCGACGGACTGAGACTTGGGCACGCTAAGCCAAACCGGACGTATAATTCAACAAGCACGAAGTGCTCGAATGGCTAAGTCAGGAGAGTGGCCGTGCAACATAGTTAGGGAATCGAGCCGCATCGGTTCGGCGAGACGGCAAAGGCAAATCGACTCAAGGTGGGAGGATTGACTTCTTTTTACTCCTTCATTCGATAAGTCAAATGTATCATTGTATGCTAAAAGTTAACCTATCGACGCCACGGGCGTGGTCCGATCGGAAGTAAATCATAACGTGTGTCGAACACTAAGTTAGTACAATTGAAATGAAACGTGCATCAAATGCACAAGTCGCTACGAAACATTGGATATCGCTAAGGCGAGCGCCTCGGTGCGCAAGCCGCAATAACATGGGATAACTGTACTCGGCGAGTGCCTTAGTGCACGAACCATACCGTGCCTTCGCGTACGAGTTAGAACGGCTAGAACATTGAAAGACAATAGGCGAGCGCCATATCGCGCAAGTCCCGAACATTGAATGCTAAGTTATATATCATTTGAAATACGGTAGAAACGTGCCTACGTGTACGAGATCACAAAAGACGGCAAATGTGCGCAGCTGCACAATACTTATCAAAGATGGCGTCGTTGCGACGAGAAGAACAGTTGTGGCACGGATATGGCATAACTGTCGACGCGGCATGGTGCCCTTCGAAATGTTCATGGCCTTAGGGCGTTCGTTGAGGACATTGGGGCATTGTGCCAATTGAAATAACGATAAGCGAACTTGCTTGGTTGTATGAAATATAAGATTCGTTGCATGGTTAAATGGTTAAATGGACTTAAAGAATATAAAAGCCCGTGCATGGGCATCCCTCGAACGCGGCACGCCAGGGCGCTGGGACCGTTCGGCCTAGGAGGGATTTCGTTTTCGGCATTGTTGGTACACTTCATTTAGACGGGTAGCGACCTTCTAGTGAATGTGATAAGCCACTTGCGCGCGATTATTTCGGTGGCCTCTGATTGTTGGTTAGCAACCGCACAGAGTTACCATCGTCTTATGTTTTCGATTCGATGAGTATAAGTCCATTCTAGCTGTGACAAGCTAGTGACCTTCATATAGTTAAGGGCGATGGGTTGGAAGCGCAAGGTACACTCATATCGTGCATGTGTAGATCCGCATAGAGAGCACTATAACATGACAGGGAAATCTGATAGGCGTATTCACCTTGCGTCGGTGCAAGGGCGAATGCGTCGGCTTGGTAAGTCGCGCCACGAATCAAACACGGGATTGCTTGCTTGCCTATTCAATTCGATAACATGCTGCTATGCTAACATGCTTTACGCTTTCGAATATGCCATGAAATTGACCCTAAGGAGAACATAGCAAGATCATAAGCTAAGTTGCATGATTCAACATAAATATTACAAATGTCGGTTTGGAAAGATGATCTTTGATTCAGTACATGCGAGGATGATCGTACTGATCCCCCACCAGCTTCATGCAGGGTGCAGAAAATGGATGGCTCGAGGCGAAGTATTGCTTGAATGCGTTGAGGCTCGAAAATGCCGAAGCGTATTGAAGCGTGCGATCGCTTGACGCTCGGACTCGCGACAGGATTGATGCGGCCGAGATATAGAAGGCATGATGTATGGAACGGTAAAATCCTTTGTGGGCAAGAGAGAACCCGAGTGTTGTAGCCAATCTGGCATATATTGTTAGGCTATCGAAAGCCTTGTAATCTGATTTCGAATATCAATAAAGAGAACAGGATGGTTAGAAAGATCATTGAACTAGCTAGCTAACATGTTTACAAATTTCTTGAATCAAATGCAGAGCTTGGATTTAATTAGCCATTCGCCAGTACATGTGTATCGTGCTGATCCTCGCTCTTTGCAGGTCCCGCGAACCAGGAAGGACGCACCAACTAGCTCGGCGACGTTCGTGACTTTTGAAGCTTCGGCCGTGCGTCGAAGACTCTCATTCAGCGACTCTACTTTTGAAGGCTCTCGACAGTCCAAGAAAAATGACTCAGCGTCCCTCCCATCCAGGTCAATGGAGTACTTGTGAATATTGAGGGATGTGTGCAATGTATGGAACGGCTATCTCATCGGCACTCTTTTGTAATCGAGTCATGTTGTAGCCCGTACGGCAAAGAGTCTTGTATCGGAGTCTGTAAAAAGATGTTCATTATCAATAAAGATCAAGTTTCCTTTAATTATGGTGTGTATCAATTTGTCTGCGTACTCTCTTAGATCTCGTGTCTCGGATTACCTTATGACTAGGCCTTGTGCGAGCGCAAATTAGGTTCGTACGGCATCACGCCCGGGGGACGACTATCGATTCGACGGAATCAGGGCGTGACATAATGGTATCAGAGCACGGCTTTACGTCCTTGGCCTCCAGTGTCGAGTTCTAGTCTCCAACCGTTGACCTCGTGTCGATGAGAAGAGTTGTTCCATACGCTGAACCCAGGATATTTTCTGAAACTAACGAGAGTTGCCTTTCCTTTTTCCTGCAGTTACGGGAGCTCAGGCAGATGACGAGACGAGCGCTTCCAGCGGCTCGAGTGCTTCTGGACCCGAGCATTCCGTCAACCCAACGGGAATGACGCCTACTGTAGCCGGACCTTCCGGCGACCCGATGCAACGTATGCTGCAAATGCTTGAAATGCAGCAACGTCAAAACGAGCTCCATCGTCAGCAAGCGGAGGCTCGTCAGGCTCAATTTGAGAATCGGTACGAGGCTCAATTCAAGCTGCAGCAGCAGCAGCTGAATACCCTCCAACAGATCGTACAGTCGGTCGTCGGCAACAACAACTCAATGATGACACCTGCCGTGACCCAGCCTGCGGTTCGATCCAACGAAGCTGAACCAGAGGCGCCCGTGCTTTCACCTGCAGTACCGAGAAGTTCTAACTTCGACGTGTCAAAATTCACGAAAAGTTGCCGCACTTCCTTCAACGGCACAGAAGATCCTGCGGTGGCGATCGACTGGCTGGAGGAGCTGGAAGATAAGTTCGAGCTTCTGGGTGTCAAGGACTCAAAGAAAGTCACGTGTGCTCAACTTCTACTTCGAATGAACACGCACGATTGGTGGGCTGTGCAGAAGCGGGCAATTCGACGTAAAGACGAGACGGCGGCAATTTTATGGGCGACATTCAAAAAGGCGTTCGAGACTGAATATCTTTCCGCAGCCGTGCGACAGGAGAAAGAAGATGAGTTCATGCAATTAAAGCAGGGCAATATGACGGTACGACAATATGCGGCCAAATTCAACAAACTGGCCAAATTTGCTGGGGACTTTCTACCTACCACCGCCAGCCGAGCTCGACGATTCGAAGTGGGCCTGCGTTCAACCATCCGTGCGCATGTTTCGGTGGCCGAATACAAAACCATGGGCGAGGCACTCAACCACGCCATCCGTCTGGAGTCCGAGTATCCTCCTACTACTACCGGCGCTGTTCACTTTAATAACAAACGCCATAGTAATACGGGAGGCAACAACGCACACAAGCGTCAAAATCGTGGCAACGGAGGCGGCAACCAGACGAAGGATCGAGTGGTCTGTACTTTCTGCGCCAAGGAGGGACACTTGATCAGCGAGTGCCGACTAAAGAACGGTACATGCCTCGGGTGCGGCCGAGCCGACCATACCGTACGCGACTGCCCGAAGAAGAACCGAGGCCAAGCTCCTCGGGCTCCACCGACCGCACCCCAGAATGGCCAAGACCGTCGCCCTAATGCTCAGGGCCGTGTCTACGCCATGACCCGAGACGAAGTGTTCGCATCTGACACAGTCGTGACAGGTATACTGCAGTTCAATAATAAACCTGCTCGTGTATTGTTTGATTCAGGTGCCATGCATAGTTTCATATCGACGGACTTTGCCGCCGAGCACAATTTTCCCCTGACACCGCTCGGTCTTGAGCTTACTGTTAACATCCCGTCGGGCATGCCACTAGCTGTGAATTAGTCTGCGGAGGCGGAATCATCTGTATAGGTGGTCAAAAGGTCAGTCTCGATGCGATAGTTCTAAATATAAAGGACTACGATATCATTCTGGGGATGGATTGGCTTGGTCCGTACAACGCAACCATAGACTACGCCGAAAAGAAAGTCACATTCCGCATACCGGGAGTGCCTGAATTCTGCTACTCGTGTGGTGAGGCGTCGCCGACCTGCATGGTGATCTCTGCGATATCTGCTCGACGGATGCTGTATTCCGGGTGCGAAGGCTATCTAGCTTCCGTTCGAGACATGCGACAGGATGGTACAAACGCGGGTCAGACCGACGTTGTGGCAGAATTCCCCGATGTGTTCCCGGACGAGCTGCCCGGCATGCCGCCCGATCGAGAGATTGAGTTCACTATCGATACCTTCCCCGACACTCGACCGATCTCGAAGACCCCGTACAGAATGGCCCCTGCAGAGCTTAAAGAACTCAAGGTGCAGTTACAGGAATTGCTCGACAAGGGATTCATCCGACCCAGCGTCTCGCCATGGGGAGCGCCCGTACTGTTTGTCAAGAAGAAGGACGGCTCTATGCGTCTTTGTATCGACTACCGCGAGCTGAATAAAGCCACCGTCCGAAACAAATACCCCCTGCCCCGCATAGATGATCTGTTTGATCAACTCCAAGGTGCCACGGTGTTCTCTAAAATTGATTTGCGTTCGGGTTACCATCAACTCAAGATCAAGCCGGACGATGTGTCGAAGTCTGCCTTCCGTACTCGATACGGCCATTACGAGTTCCTGGTAATGCCGTTCGGCCTAACGAACGCCCCTGCTGCTTTTATGGATTTAATGAATCGGGTGTTCCGCCCATTCCTCGACAAGTTCGTAGTAGTCTTTATCGACGATATACTCGTCTACTCGAAGAATCGGCAGCAACACACTGAGCATCTGCGGACCGTGCTTCAGACCCTTCGAGAAAACCAACTATATGCGAAGCGAAGCAAATGTGAATTTTGGCTTAGCAGCGTCTCATTCCTCGGACACATCATTTCTGCTGAAGGCATTGCGGTCGACCCAAAGAAAGTTGAAGCCGTTGTCGATTGGAAACGGCCAGCGTCCGTCGGCGAGATTCGAAGTTTCCTTGGCTTAGCGGGATACTACCGACGCTTCGTGAAAGACTTCGCGAAGATCGCATCGCCTCTGACTCGCCTCACCCAGAAAGGAGTCGCATTCGAATGGTCGGACGACTGCGAAGCTGCATTCCAAGAGTTGAAGCAACGGCTCGTCTCGGCCCCGATACTCGCACTTCCAGAAGGGACAGAGGGTTTCCAGATATTCAGCGACACGTCCGGTCAGGGCTTGGGGTGTGTGCTGATGCAACGGAACAAGGTGATATCTTTTGCTTCCCGACAGCTAAAGTCGCACGAGAAAAATTATCCCACGCACGACCTGGAGTTAGCGACGATTGTGTTTGCGTTGAAATTGTGGCGCCACTATCTCTATGGTGTGGCGTGCACGATCTATACCGATCACAAGAGCCTCAAGTATCTATTCACGCAGAAGAAGCTGAACTTGCGGCAAAGGCGTTGGCTGGAACTAATCAAGGATTACGACTTGACTATCGACTACACGCCGGGAAAGGGAAATGTTGTGGCGGACGCTTTGAGTCGGAAGTACATTGCCTCGTTATCCATTGACCCCCGACTGCTACGCGACCTTGAAGAGATGGGCATCGAGCTCCAAGTCAGATTCCGGAACGTGCAGTTGGCAAAGTTACAGTTAGAGCCGAGCTTGCTGAATAAGATCAAGACCGCTCAGACGGACGATTCGTACCTGAAGAAAGTGCGAGAGCTAATTTTGACAGGCAGAACGACCGACTTTGCGGAAGACGAAACCGGCGTGCTTCGATTGAAGGGTAGGCTATGCGTTCCGGACGATTCAGAACTCAGAAAGGAGATCCTGTCGGAGGCGCACTATGCGAAATACACTTTGCATCCAGGC
This sequence comes from Iris pallida, assembly GCA_029216955.1. NCBI lineage: Eukaryota > Viridiplantae > Streptophyta > Magnoliopsida > Asparagales > Iridaceae > Iris > Iris pallida. The sequence goes on along the minus strand of JANAVB010006199.1, from coordinate 2,653,471 downwards.
AGTACCAAGATGTATAAGGACCTCCGCACGACCTTTTGGTGGCACAGAATGAAGAGAGATGTGGCGCTCTTCGTGTCGCAATGCATGGCCTGTCAGCAGGTGAAAGCTGAGCATCAGCGACCGGGCGGAGAGATGCAGAACCTCGCTATTCTCGAGTGGAAATAGGATCATGTCACTATGGATTTTATTGTTGGTCTGCCGAAGACACCACGGGGGAATGACGCCATCTGGGTCATCGTCGATCGATTAACCAAGTCAGCGCACTTTATCGCCATCAAAGTTACTTGGAGCGTTGATCGCCTGGCGCAGATTTATCTTGACGAGATAGTTCGACTGCACGGAGTTCCAGTATCCATCGTCTCTGATCGGGATTCACGATTTATGTCGCGATTCTGGAGTAGCCTTCAGTCGGCGCTGGGAACCAAGTTGCAGTTCAGCTCAGCTTACCATCCTCAGACCGACGGCCAAACGGAGCGCGTCAACCAGATTCTCGAAGACATGCTACGGCTCTGCGCAATTGACTTCAAATCAAGTTGGGACGTCCACCTACCGCTGGCGGAATTTGCATACAACAATAGCTACCAATCCAGCATCCAAATGGCGCCGTATGAAGCTTTGTACGGCCGGAAGTGCAGATCGCCCATTTGCTGGGATGAAGTCGGGGAACGGCAGATACTCGGCCCGGAGCTGGTGGAACAGACTGTGGAAAAGGTCAAGCTCATTCGGGAAAGATTAAAGACCGCACAGAGTCGCCAGAAAAGCTATGCGGACATTCATCGTCGACCACTCGAGTTTCAAGTAGGCGATCACGTATTTCTCAAAGTGTCGCCCATGCGGGGAGTTAGTCGGTTCGGCGCAAAAGGAAAGTTGAGTCCGAGATTCGTCGGACCGTTTGAAATACTTGATCGGGTCACGCCAGTGGCCTACAAAATCGCCCTACCGCCGGCGCTTGAAGGTGTACACAACGTCTTCTACGTCTCTCAGTTGCGGAAGTACGTGCACGACCCTAGCCACGTGGTAGATTTTGGCCATCTGGAGCTAAAGTCAGACTTATCCTACGTTGAAGAACCAGTACAAATCTTAGAACGTAAGGATAAGTTGCTGCGAAATCGAGCGATCCCTCTCGTCCGCGTCCTCTGGAAGAACCACTCGGTCGAAGAGTCGACGTGGGAGCTTGAATCGGAGATGAAGGATAAATTCCCTTCATTGTTCTCGCAGAGGTAGGTTCCATCTTTAAGTTTCGAGGACGAAACTTTTTATTAGTTGGTTATGGTGTAGTGCCCCGTCCCTACATCGTGCCCCGTCTCCGTCCACGGGGTGCGCGAGAAAGGAACACTGTCGCTATCGATTCGGTCGGGACCGATAGGTCGGAATCGGCCGAGTCGATCGAACGGGAACGGTTGAATTAAGATCCATTCCTCGTTATGGAATGGCTTCTTCGGAACCAAGTCCCATATTCAGCGGGTTGCGCCTCGAGGATTGGCTCTGCGGCTGAGTCGGGAGAGACCTCCCGTTGCTCTGGTTTTCATGCCGCACTTGAATTGGCTTTGGCTTTCGTTTTCGTGAATGCTTTCGATGGGTTTTCGTAACGCGTTTTCGAGCTCACATTCATATCGAAATTCCTTGAAATACACAGTGTTCTAATCAGTTGCTTATGCGATTGCAGGTGATCGCGTAGGCGACGACAGCGCAACCAACCGGTCGCTCGCTTGAAGCAAGCCTAAGGCGAGTGGCTGACCTCCTTCGCCCCGTCCCTCTACTTCAAACTCAAAATGTGAAGTAAATAAAAAGCTTGTTATAATAATGTAGAATCAATGAAATCGTGCCACGATACTTCATGAAACACTTGTTAACGAACTGCCGGTTTTGGAAATCGAAAACATGCTTCCCTATGCAATTATACTTGGTCTATGCAAACCAATGAATGAATCAATTAATGTTTATCGCAACGATACGGCTAAATGACCAAATCAACTAAGTCCAAAGGAAAACGGTCATTGGACAACTTGTCGACAAGATGTAGTTTCCTCGAACGGTTACCTAGGCCAAGGGACCGATTCGGCCCGGGAGGAACGAGTGTATAGTAAGCGCCAGCCCTTCATCGGTGCGAGTTATGCGGGAACTTTCGCACAGGGCTCGCTACCCGACGCGAAAGGGTCGCCGTCTAACTCAGATATATGTCCGCGATGGCTTGAAATTGCCAGTGGCCTCCACACCCTTCACACTGCTTAACAAACGCACATGGCACGGGATGATTTTGATAGTTGCTCAATGTTATACAATTTCATATGCTTGCCGCAAAACATGTTAACATACAAACCGAACAGGATGGTTAGAAAGATCATTGAACTAGCTAGCTAACATGTTTACAAATTTCTTGAATCAAATGCAGAGCTTGGATTTAATTAGCCATTCGCCAGTACATGTGTATCGTGCTGATCCTCGCTCTTTGCAGGTCCCGCGAACCAGGAAGGACGCGCCAACTAGCTCGGCGACGTTCGTGACTTTTGAAGCTTCGGCCGTGCGTCGAAGACTCTCATTCAGCGACTCTACTTTTGAAGGCTCTCGACAGTCCAAGAAAAATGACTCAGCGTCCCTCCCATCCAGGTCAATGGAGTACTTGTGAATATTGAGGGATGTGTGCAATGTATGGAACGGCTATCTCATCGGCACTCTTTTGTAATCGAGTCATGTTGTAGCCCGCGCGGCAAAGAGTCTTGTATCGGAGTCTGTAAAAAGATGTTCATTATCAATAAAGATCAAGTTTCCTTTAATTATGGTGTGTATCAATTTGTCTGCGTACTCTCTTAGATCTCGTGTCTCGGATTACCTTATGACTAGGCCTTGTGCGAGCGCAAATTAGGTTCGCACGGCATCACGCCCGGGGGACGACTATCGATTCGACGGAATCGGGGCGTGACAATCACGAACTACTGGTTCCAGGCTGTTATCGTCCCGACAGGTACAGTAAAAGAAATAGAAAGACTGTGCGCTAACTTTGTCTGGAAAGGGAGAATGCACACAATTGCATGGGAGGAGATTTGTCAGACTAAAAAGGAAGGAGGGATCGGGTTGCAATCCCTCATGACACTTCGAGATGTGGCTAAACTAAGAATGGCATGGAGATTCCTGACGGGGACGTCCCTGTGGGCTAATTGGATGCGAACACGGTATGTTTCCACTAAGAACTTCTGGACTATGTCTCATAGTAATAACTATTCGGTTCCGTTTAAGTGAATCTTAGATCTGAGGGATACCCTCAAATCATGTATCACCCGAGTTATCCGGAACGGAAGATCGACGAGCGCATGGCAGGACCCTTGGTTAGGGAAGCAGAGTCTAGTCGAGCGCGTGGGATGGCATATTTTCGAACTGGTCGGGCAAGATGGGCCGCTTAGTGCATTCATCAGCGAAGGGGAGTGGAGCATCACGAACAGGCACGTCCAGGCCCTACTGGGCGATGAAATAAACATGATTCCGATTGTTAAGGAAGCAGGGGAAGACTCATGGACGTGGGATGGGTCTCCGGACGGCAACTTCTCGCATTTAGCTGCGTATGAGAGAATACGACGTACGGCCTCCACGGCTAGTTGGGCGGAAATCATTTGGATACATGGTGCGGCAAAAAAGTGGCAACTCTGCGCTTACAAAGCTATAAAAGATCGATTGCTCACTAGGGAACGACTTAGCCAGTTCGGAGTGCGGATCGATGATCCCAGGTGTGTTTTGTGTGGGGGAGGAAATGAAACGAGAAATCACCTATTTTTCGAATGCCCGATTTCGGAGGAGATATGGCAGACGTTTAGAAAAGATATGGGGCTACCGATTCGAAGACAAGTAGGCCTAGTCGAGGTGGTGGATGAGATCCGGGGTCTGCAGGGAAGAGGGCATAATTTTCAACGAATTTGCACTCGGTTGGTAGCAGTAACGTGGCATATCTGGCGAGAAAGAAATAGCCGTATATTCGAAGGCAGAGCTACTTCCTTCTCTGGTATCCTCAATAATATATATGCGGACTTGCGTTCCGTTGAGACAGGAATAGGGTAAGGAATGACCTGTTGATTGGCCATGGTTTTTGAGGGTCGAGTTTGTATCGGGATTCTTGGGAGTGCAGCGGTTTATTGAGTCCCCTGTAATATGTAAATGTTTTAAATAAAGAAGAACCTTTCGCTTCAAAAAAAAAAATATATATGAGAAAATAAAGTTATTAAGCAGATTATAAATTAAATGGAACTGTAAAATCAAGAAAGTAGGGAGATTTAGAGGAAAATTAATAATCACTTTTGAAGACGGCAAATTGGGCCTCGATGGAATTTTGTGGGTTAAAAGAAGGCCCAAGTGAGCAACCTTCTTTGGCTTTTTCACTCTCGCTTCCCATTTGTTTACTCTCTCTCTCTCTCTCGAATCTATCACTCTCTCTCCTCGCTCGATCATAACATTAGGGTTAGGGTTTCTAATGGCGATTTCAGGACGGATCAGATCGGGGCTCCCCCTCTTCCAGAGGATCCTGAGGCCCGAATCGTCTCTTCCTCGGATCTGGGCCGCCGATCGGAGCTTCGGAAACCCTAATTTCGTCAGATCCGAGGTAAATCCGCAGTTCCTAGGGTTTTGTTTTCTTCGATTTTTTCATCATCCCATCGAGAAATTTGACGATTGTGCTATTTATTCGTTCCTGTAGGGTTCGAGGAGCTTCGCGTCCCAGGCAAAGGCGAGTCCTGCGAAGGTCAAGGTATTGCTTTGCGTTCCCCACCATTCGTGTTGCCCGGCCGCCGACACGATATCGCTTTTTTTCGTTTTTGACACGATACATCGCGGACACCACACCGGATTTTATACTTGTTTCACAGCTCATGAATGCGCCACAGACATGGTCACTGACATAGAGGCAGGAATACGGCTCTACATTTTAGGATTATCCATGTTTCCTAGCTTTGGAGATGACTTTTGACAAGGTGGTAGACACGGGAGACACGGACACTACAGTGATTTGGCGTGTCCTAGTGTGTTTTGTAATGCCTTCGTGTCTGTCACGCTGCGGCATGGACATTGCCACTGATTGATCTTTCAGTCTTATATTTAGATATTCGATAATTAGTATCCAGTAAAATAAACGGAAGCTTCATCTTATTTCATTATCTGTTCTTGTAATCCTCTCCCCTTAAATCTCGATTCTTTCCCATGCAACATAAGCCCCAAAATTTGTTATTTGGAAGGAGACGCCTCAAATATTTGCTGATTTCAACATAAGCCTCCGTTAGTTCCGTCTAGTTTAAAGTATCCTAACTAGAGAGTTAAAACTTTAACTATATAAATTTGACGACATTCTTGTACCTAGAATATTTTTTGGATGTAAACCCCTCAAATCTTTTCCAGTTCAATATAGACCCTGAATCTTGTTAGTTGGAGCTTAGAAGGAGAATCCTCAAATCATTAAGATTATTGGTCACAAGTCGTCGTGGTTAACGGTAACAATAACAGTTGAAGTGTACTTTACGGATGTCTTATTTTTTATCATATTCCCCCTCCATCCTTAAAAATCAAACCCTTACCAAAACCCTAACTCATCCTCCTTAATTTTCTAACCCAACCACTAGCCCTTCTCCATCCTCTATGATCGGTGCCAACCTCCTCCCTCCTCGGCCATCCTTCTTTCTCTCTTCTAATCATTCATCCTCAAACCCAAATCCGTCCTCCCACACAACCATTCCATCCCTCCTCTTCTCTATCGAACATTGCCTACCTCTCTCGGGTTTTAAATAAGCCCCCTCCCCTTCTTGCGTGGAATCTTGTTATAAGGAGACCCCTCAATTATCAAGATTATTTGTCAGAAGCCCCGATGATTTAGGGCAGAAACAAACCATCCTTAAACTTACCGGATATGTTTTTAGCCATTTCCATCCTTCTCCTTCCTCGTCCATCCCCTTCTTCCCGCACCATCTCTTGGCTACCCTCTGCCTCCCTTGACCATCCCCTTCCTCTTCTCTTTCAACCTAAAACCCTAAACAATTCTACCAAACTTTAAGGATAATGATGTTTTTACCTAGTATGGTTAAGGTCAACTATAGGCTAGGGTTAGGTTACTTGGAGGGAAGCTAATGGGGGAGGGGGTCTTATGTTGAATTTGGCAAAGGTTTAAGGGGAATCCTTCCAAATAACAAGATTCAAGGGGTTTGTGTTGAAGTGGGCAATATTTGAGGGCATACATTGAATAAACCCTCCATTATTTCTTGACAAATTCTCGATCTTTTCTCTTTCAGTGTTTGTAATTTTGAAAAGGGTTTATTACTCTGCAATTTCAGGTGCCTTTGACATTGTTCGGTGGTTCTGGAAACTATGCTTCTGCTCTATTCATTGCAGCCACCAAAGCTAATGTCTTGGACAAGGTTGAAGCCGAGATTCTAGATGTTGTCGCAGCCTCCAAGAAGAGCCCTTTGTTTTCACAGTTCATAAAAGATCTGTCTGTGCCTAAGGAGACTAGAGTGAAGGCTATCTTTGAACTATTTTCTGAAGCTGGTTTCTCAGATGTCACCAAGAATTTCTTAGGTACGACTGCTTTGACTTGTTTCATTCAAATTGCTTTGCTTTAGTATTCATTTGGGGAGTTAGCTAATGCAACATTGCAGTTTTGCTTGAAAGATGTTAAAAAACAAGGTGATGCTGGTATCTGGCTTAGGGCCAGTTTGGATTGCAGTTAAGCCTTGATGAAACAAAGTACTAAATGAAGCCTTGACAAAACATAACAGCAATCTACTGTCACTTAGTTGGTAACTACTTGAGTCTCTGTGTGTGTTGGGGTATTCGGCATTGGGAGATGAAGGGATAGTAGTAATTCTAACTGTCGTTGCCAACCATCCAGTAGACTGCCACAACCAATTTAATATGACATGCACTGCACCAAATCATATTTTAATTTAGATGCGATGATTTAGGGGGCTGGGGGGTATTGGGGATGGGAATTTCACTTAACTCTTCGTGATCTAATCCTATATTGTTTTCGTGGGGTTGGGGAGGTTGGGTGCGTGTCACTTTGACAGTCTGGGTGTCAGAGCCAAGACATGTTTCTTGGGGCTGGTGGGATCATAGATGATGGGTCGCATCACAGACGATGGGTGGCATAGGATGTATTATTAGTTAAGGGGGCATCGTTTTCCAGATTTTTCTGTTCGGGTAGATTTTGACATGAGAAAAGATCAACGAGCAGTGTATGCTGGTCTCTTTTGTTACATTTTGAGGATGAAAATTATGCATGTGGAGTAACTGATGTAGAACTTTATATTTAGTACTTCAGAGTTGAAGATTTTTGTTTTGCCCAAATTTTCTTTGCTTTCTTAAGATGTCATTCTTAGGGTCGGAGTTTGGTTTTAAACAGGTTAAAATTTGGTTTTTCAGTTCGACTTACAGGTTTGAGTTTCGGTTCCTGACCTGAATCGAAAACCGATTTTTAATAACGAAATTACCTACTTACCCCCATATATCCTAATCCCCACTCAGAAAAGAACCCATAACCTCTGAGCGGCTGCTCCCCTCTTTCGTCTCTCTTCCCGTTTCTTTCTCTCTCCGTCTCTCAAATCCCATTCCCAGGACAGAATTTCTAACCCTCTGCTCCACTCTCTCTGTCCCTCAAATATCTCGATCAACAACGGTGAGATTGGTCAGCACAAACCCCGAATCTCCCAAATCTCTCTCGATTGGTCGTCACAGACGGTGATATCTCGAAGTTGATTTTTGTGTGTTATTTTTTACAAATTTATCAAAATATAAAATATGGTATTCTTGTGAAATTTTATTTTATTTTAATGTTGAATTAGACAGATTTTTGTTTCTATATGCCAGATTTGGTGAGCTATGATAATTTTTATGAACAATTTTATATGCCAGTTCTGCTTCAGAGAATTTTTGATTTGGAAAGCTGATAAAAACACAGAGCCTTCAGTTTAAAGTTGAATTTAAATTTAAAAAATTTGAATTCTTTATTTAAAGTCATCTGAATTCTTGATTTAAAGTTATCTGAATCTTCAGCTTTATATGCCAGTTCTGCAATTAAAATCACCTGAATTCTTGATTTAAAGTTGTTTTTTCCTAACAGATTAATTGCTAATGATGAAATCACCAAGTTGTTGAGATGTAGGTTGGTTCAAGACCCTGAACAGGGAGAACCTACTTGAATCTCCTACAATAGATGATTTTAATGGACATACTATTGAGGCATAATTTCACATATTCTAGTTATTATTATATAATCTGTTTTTATTTTCATTGATGGATATATTCTGCTATGATTTTTTTTTTTTTTTTGATATTTTAGACATTTTATGTATTTTTTTTTTTTTTAGAATTGATATGTTGTAAAACTAAGTGCATCAAAAGATTGTTACATCACTAGATACATTTGCATTTTCCGGTACCTGTCTAATTGTGTTTCTGATGTAGCATTTTTGTTTTCCAAAATAATATAGCCCTGCCCATTAGGCAAGGGGCCCAACAACCGAACAAACTGACGGTTCGGTTCGGTTCGGTCTGAATCGGTTTTGAAGGAGTTCGGTTTGGTTTTGAAATATACGGTTCGGTTCATGTTCGGTTTTTGAAATTCTGTTCGGTGACCGAATGCTCTCCTCTAGTCTATCCCTTTTGAGCAGAAGTCATCTTTTTTGCTTTTGATTAAAGTGGATCTTGATTGGGACACGATGGGAACATATATTTTATACCGGACTCTTTCATATCAGAGATTCAGACATTCTATTTATGGGCATGAATGTGAATTAATTAGATTGATTGTGCTGATTTCTTTCAGTCTTCCTAAAGAAATGTGAATTATATTTTGTTTAATCATGAAGGCGAGTAATATTTCCTAGTACAAAAATCACAATGTGAACCTCCACTGGTCCAGTTGGCGAGTTTCAGATACTGAAACTCCAAACTTTCTGTATTTTCCTCTGTTGGAGGGTAGCATTTTGTGAATTCCTCTAGGAACCCTTTTTAGGCTAATAGCTCGAATTGTATGAATACTTTTCATTTGTTCTGAATAAGTAGTAACAAAATAATTGCGACTGATATTAATGCATACAAATATTCATTTATTTCAAGAGGGAATTATAGTTCTGAAAATTTCAACCTTTGTTCGTGTGGAAGTATAACACTAATGCCCAAGAAAAGAGTCCTTGTTATTCTGCAATGAAAGAGGTAATAAAGAGAGGTAACAGAAGATTAAGTGTTTTGCCTGCCTAAATGAATCGTGAAGCTCTGCACGAATGTGTTCCGCCTCATGGTTTAGCCTGTGTCAATCACAAGGCATTAGGGTGATGTTGCAGAAAGTGAGCTTGAATATTAGGAAGAGGCTTAGATGAGCTATATGTCTTGTGCTTTATTTTGACCCTTTATCCTTCTTCGCATAATCATGTGAGGGGATGCTAATTGTATGATGTGATGGTGAAGCATAATTTGTTTGAAATCAAGTCGCATATGTTTTCTTGAACACATTTATGGTATGATGTTTATAAGCTATGATATATTGGATCATTCTATAATACTTAATTCACACTCCATTGTGCATTACACTCTCTCTCTCTCTCTCACACACACACACACACACGCCCCCCCCCATCATATGGTTGCTTGAATATTTGCCTATGTTGCAGGAATATCGACACGGATACAGATTAGGACAAGATAACAGATACAGGATACAGATACGGACAAGATATATGAGATACATATATCTTTGAATAGTTAATAGGTACATACTTAGTCCGCTATGTTGCAAGAATAAATATATGCATATGGTATGATCACGATATGGATACGGACCGTGTTCGTGCAACATGGATATTTGTATATAAATGTATCATGCAATTTCCATTTCCCACTGAAGTTAAAAATTCATGTAGATGGATCTAACCATGGCACCTGTAGTTACTACCTTGATCTCTCATACTACAAAGTGTGATTGAAAAATGGACTAATTGAAGACTACCATAAAATTGGAGCCTTGTTTCTTATCTCATTGAGTGTCTGAATGCTTCTTCCTGCTCTACATTTGGTGCTACAGTGTTTAATAGATGTAGTTTCCTCTTGTATCCTTGGATGCCAAACAAGATTTTGTTACCACCGTCTTGATTTCTTGTGATTTTTTTTAATTGTTCATTGGTGGCGTATTGAATTCATATGATATTTTTAGTTTCAGAACGTGAATGCATTTTGTTTTGAAGTTCAATGTTTTCATTTTTATTTGTTAGGTTCTTACCGATTCTTGTTTCTTTGTAAAAGCTGTCTTGGCCGACAACGGGAGGCTTAAAAATGTAGAGCGAATTGCACAAAGATTTGTTGAGTTGACCATGGCACACAAGGGGGAAGTGAAAGTTAGAGTGACAACTGTTATTGTAAGTATCATCTTGTAGAATTTTGTTTGCCCTCATGTGTATGCTTGCTTGGTAGTTTTCATGGTTTAGATACAAATCGTTGCAGTTAGATGGCATCTGAATTACACTCCACAGGTTTGAACATTTTTTTTACCCTTGCATCAACACCTCCTGAAATTAACATGTTAAAGTAAAGTAGCTACTCTACTAGAATTTGAGTCTCGGGCATTGATATTGTGAATCTGGATCATGGTTCATGATGATAGCATATTATTATCAGCTTGCAGCCCGGTCTTGATTCTTCTAGATCATTCCAAGTTAGAATTTTTTGTTGTTGGCAGTTTAAATGATATGATAGTATGTGGCTTGAGTTGTTATACCCACCGCTGGAAGAGAAGTAAATCATCTAGATAGCTCAGTGATTTAATTCTCCCTCCCATGCATAAATATCTGCATTTATGTACATTTTGATTATACAAACTTTTGCTTAAGTTGAAGATAAATATTTCTCCCTTGCTGTTCCTTATTCTTTTGCCTGATATCCTGCATTATCTTGCTTAAGGGAGCTCAGCAGCTAGCCTCTGTTTTATTTTGTAAGCACTCTGGTGATATCATGAGACTCAACCTCTACTACTCTTCTGCCAATCAAATGCAATACAAAACCTATCTTGCCCTTCTTTTTAGTTGTAGTGGATTGCTTTGCTTTGTCGTGTACTGCACAAGCCCAACAATTTAAGATGAACTGGGAAATGCATGTGTATGAGTTACACACAGTAATATGATTCCTCATAGTTGTGTCTGGGTAACTGGGTTTGTGTTGACAATACAGATATGACGTTGACCTGACATATCCTAGTATATTTTGGAGTGTCTGTGTGGCGTGTCTGATGTGTATCCGACATAGGTTGGAGCGTGGTCGAACTGGTGGTCGAACAGGGGACTAAAGATATACCAATAATTTTATGAATTTCCAAAATAAATATAAGGTTCTATTCAACTGTCAGTATAAAAGATGTCGATCCTATATCTGATGGTTGTGAATTTGGAGTATTACCGTTACCTGATTCCATTCTGCATTAACTGTCCAAGATGACATAAAATCAGGTTAGAATGATGTATAAGTAACGTATGCATACAAACATCCATCTAAATCTTTAAAAAAGAAAATTAAATAGGACATTATAAGTTTACTATGTAAGTGAAATTGTTTTAAAAAAACGACCATGATGGTGAGAACCCAACATGATTTAGAATAGGAAAACTATGATTTAAAACTTGAAAGATAATACTTGAACCATATGAAGTGTTAGACTCATAATCCCTCATCAATGCTCTCATAAAAACATGGAAGTCAATGTCATCATGTTGCATAGTGATCATAAAAAAAATGAGAATTGCGTCAACGTACTTAAAATATCATGACTAAAGATTTGCTTGGAACTAAGTTGTTAACCATGTCAAGACTCGGGAGAAAAGCTATTGGAATTTCCAGGAATTGCGAAACACCATTAGACAGGAGAGGGCTGTGATTTTTAGTTTTTTAAAAATAGAGAGAAGCAAAAAAGTATGATCCATAGCTTATAAGAAAATTAAAAGGAATCGTATGAACTTACCTGTATTAATTGATGGCCGCATGAGAACGATCTGGTCGCTGGAAAGGTTGGAGAAGTTATGATGAGAGAATAGATGCGAAGAAGAGGAAGAGATGCATATTTCTGAAGAAATTAGGTCGTTATTATGTTTCCTTATTTAATATTACCTATGCTAATATGGGAAGAATCATGAACCACTTAAACCGTCCGGGTCTTCCGGTTCGAGCGGTTCCATTGCGGTTCAATGGCTGAAGCAGTTTTGGGGTTCAGGCGAACCGGGAAGTAAACCGATTCACGGTTTTTTTGTTTGGACCGGCCAGTCCGGTACTTTTCCGAAACATTGAATAGAAGAGAGATTAACCTTCAATGGGTGAGATAACTGATTATTTAGTGGGGATTTAAAAGTTTTCATGCTTAAATCAGGAGCCGAAACATACAATGGAATCATAGTTGTTATTGTAGAGGAAGGTCAGTAGTTATGTTCTACCAAGATATCTTCAATCTTCCTCACGCACCAGGCTGCCCATATAATCCATTTAGAGAAACCTGGGAACCATGGACACTCTAAAATAGGAGCACTGCACGCGTTGTATCTGTAGTCTATATCTGTGGTCTTATTACACGTGCCTTGCTTTGGTCCAGTGCACACATGGCTTTTGCTTTGCGGCATGGCCCCGTGGATCTTGGCACCTAACTGCACTTTTCGTGTCTTACGACGACGATTGGGCAAGACACATCCAACATATATATTATCATGTATGTGTTTGTTATGTCATGTCTGTTTCCATTCATGTGCGGAAATAGCTTTAAACTGGTCATCCCTTGCGGTAGATGAGGTTGAAGTGGTTAGTGTATAGAGCAACATAAAAAGTCTAGGATTGGACTGTTTCAAAGTTCAAATATTCAGTTACAAACTCTTTTTCAGTCAAACTGAGAGCTGATCTTGGGGGATGTGTTTGCCATGGTTTCAACATACGAACAGTGACATGATTATTGAAACTGTTACAGCTGGCTTTAGTGATGATTTAACATCTCGATTCAAATCTATAAAATACATTAAATCAGAAGCCTGTTATGCTACACTTTCAATTGGGCCTTGATTATTTTTTTAATACGTGAAGATAACAGCTGATGGTTTGAGTGGTTCTTTTCTGAACTAGCTACATTCTTGGTTTTCATCTAATAACTACTTTTGTATTTTCTTACCAGCCACTTCCTGAAGCAGAAGAAAAAGAGCTTAAGCAGACACTGAAAGCCATTCTTGAAGGTGCAAAGAATGTGACAATTGAGCAGAAGGTAAGCATTGGTTATATGTTATTATTGAACAGAAATATTTATGCACAAACTTTACTTCTTTAAGGATGCAAATTAGGGTTAGTTTGGTTGTCGTTTGAAACAGTGTTCAAAATGCAGTGTTTGCCGTTTCTGTGTGGGCCTCCTGGCCAAAACGGAAAACAAAATCTGCTTGGTTCCCATCGATTGCCATTTTCACCATACAAAAATGGCTGTAAATGGCAAATGCTAAATGCTCGCAAGAGCACCATTTGACGTTTTGCTTTTGAAATGGGAACCAAAGTAGCCTTTAGGGGCTTTAGTTTGTTGAGTCACATTGAAATGACTTCCATTTACAGCTTAGATCAGGTCGCAGATCTAATCTGATCTTACTTGTAATATATTTAAAATCATTTACAGTTAGTACACTATCCAAATGAATCTAACTGCCTTTGCTATTTGGAAAGGCGGATAGTAATATTAGCACTTTACCAGACTTGGTGTGCTTTCTGTGTGTTTAAGCGCGATTTTCAAGTTAAAGATTGATCACAGATCATTTTCATGTAAACAAGCCTAGATTAGGAAGTCCAAGTTGCAATAGTAACAAGTCAAGCTGGACTTTCTTGCTGAGCTTGATATGGGGCTAACCAAAGGATGGGCATGAACGTGCAGTGAGCTTGCCTCAATTTTATTCTTAAATGGAAGGAGATTACACGGAGGGTACTGCTAAATCCAGTTGTCTGCCTTATGTGACACATTGCATCAAGTGCTAGAGCCTAAATTTAATTGACTATTTACTGCATTATGCACCATATTTTGCTTGAAGGTCATTGATTTCTAAGTTCTAATTGTTGTGAAGTCATACAGATTTCTTTCTTATAGTGCTGGACATAGTTAAAATCACATTCTGTGGAAGTTATAAAATCTTAAATTCTTAATTAACAACTCATTTGTTAGATTTTTCTTCTTCTTTTCTTTGTTGTGTAATTTTTTGAAAATTGGGATCTTGGAAGGTGATTCAATTCAAAGTTCTAATTGTTGTGAAGTCATACATATTTCTTTCTTGTAGTGCTGGACATAGTTAAAATCACATTCTGTGGAAGTTGTAAAATCTTAATTAAAGAACTCCTTTGTTAAGATTTTTTTTCTTCTTCTTTTCTTTGTTGTGTAGTTTTATGAAAATTGGGATCTTGGGGTGGCTCCCTCCCCTCTGTGCGTGATGTTTTCCTTCGGTGATCTTGTTTTGAAATTTCAGTTTTATGGGGTTTATATGCTTAAAACATATATAAGAAAACTTTGAATTTTCTTTTTATACACGAAATTTTGTGATGATGTTGATTTTGGTTCTGGTCTTTAGTCAATTTCCTAGATTTCCTCTTAAAATTTGGCTTGATTGCACTCAAGTACTTTCAACTCCCACCACTTTTGCAGTTAAATGCCTCGTACTTGAACTACCTACTCTCCCTTCAACTTGAGGGTTATGTAGCAGGTGTGCACGGGAACAAATTTGGACTATTTTATCCCTTAAGAAATAGGAACACCACAATTACCCTTTGCTAACAATGATTAAATCTTAAACCATCCACAACCACCTCTTTTTCCAACTCCTCATCTACCACGTGTACAACCATTTTCACTTCCATCTCCACATCCTCAACCTCTACCATCTTCCTTGCCACTTTGTTTGCTGCCTCCATCTCCTTCACCTCCACCAGCTTTTACAACAGGTCTAAACTTGGCCAGGATCTGATTGGAAAGACATACTGCCATTATTGTTTTTTGAAATGTACCACCTCTCTAAACAATGCCAATGCCGCCTCTGCATCTAGCTGTTGCCTTTGATGTAATCCTAAGGGAGAAAGAAAGAGGAAGATGAAAAGGACAGGGTTAATGTTGGATTATGGGGTCGAGAAGTAGACAAGGGCAAAAGATCTGTTAACGGTGTTATCTATATGCAAAAAGAGTTGGAAGGTAGGAAAGAGAACTCCAGTACAAGGTTTTAAGGTGCAAAAGTGGTTAAATCTGAAGCATGCAAGTTATCTTAAGCTTTTTGTTGAATGCATATTTTGTTTCTTGTTCTAGTACTCGAGGCATACAAAATTACAACCAGTTGACATTTACAAGGCAATTAGTTTTTTAACACGATGCTAAAAACACAGTTTCCAGTAAAACATACTTTTGTTAAAAACTAAGGAATTGGCCAATACCCATATCTCAAGGCAATGCCACTCCTTGTCGCTCTTTGGCTTCTTTCATGAGGATTAATGCACTTTCATATAATAAGTTATATCACATCTTCGTCGACTTTTTTTTAGTCTACGGGAACCGTAGATCTGCAATCCGCTAACAAGACTTCTAATTTGATGTCAAGGTCCTCACTTGCATTCCTAGTAATTTGGAAACATTAGAGACAGTTGATGTCAGGTTGACGACTGGGCATAAAACGTCAATTTTTCTATGGTGCTTCCTCGTGCTCCTTAGCCGGACCCATTCGGATGATAGAAGACTTAGATGATGATAATGATGCCAATGCCCATATCTTGGCCTGTTTGTGTCAGTGCCTTCAAAAACCAAAAGATAGCATCTGATAACTATGCGTCTTTCTGATGCTTCAAACTATTATTCAAAACACATGGAAAGAGAGGAGCACATCTTCTTGCTAGGCGATGGTCTTTGTGACTCTGCCTTAGTGATTTTAATTCCTCTGATAATGTGAATGAGTCTACTGCTGCTGCAGTTTCTTTTATAATGTCTGTTTCTGTTTTTAGACAGCTACAATGATCAAGGTTTGTGCAGTTAAAATAATTTTGCGGCTTTACTGCAGATTGACCCGAGCATTCTAGGAGGGCTGGTGGTTGAGTTTGGGCAGAAAGTATTCGACATGTCTATAAAAACGAGGGCCATGCAAATGGAGAAGTTCCTAAGAGAACCTCTCAGCGGCTAGAGTTATTGGAGCTATTGTAATTGGTGCTATGACTACCAATTCTGTCAATGCTCTGTTCCAGTTTGCTGCATTGTTTTGATAAAGTCGGT
This sequence comes from Iris pallida, assembly GCA_029216955.1. NCBI lineage: Eukaryota > Viridiplantae > Streptophyta > Magnoliopsida > Asparagales > Iridaceae > Iris > Iris pallida. Next base: position 2,637,219 of record JANAVB010006199.1, on the reverse strand, counting down.
TTCTCCTTTCTGTGGATTCTCTTCTCAGGAATAAAGCAAGAGACAGAATGTTATTTGCATAATCTTGAAAATATTTTTCATCTTATGTTTACATTTCAGTTTGGTGCTGGACAATCATTACTGGAATGATCTTGTTTTGAATTGTAAGGTCATAAAAAGCTGTATTTCTTTTTTCTGTATCGGAAAGGAAAACTGCATCTTGAGTTATCATGTTGGCAAGGATCTCTTTTTGAAAAGCTTTAATAGCTGGTTTTCTCAAAAAAAATGGAGGGATTGTTGTAATACGAGTTACAATGCTGTTTAAAACTCGAGTAATCTGGATGTGTTGTTCTCATGTTTTTGGTGCTGAAGGTTGTGTTGTTCATGTTTCTGTCGGGTCCATGGTGGTTCAGTAGTACAATTCTGGAGGCCTGGAACAGACTCAATAGAGCAAGAAAGAGGTACGCCTCCAGAAGTGGTCCAAGGACATTCATTGTTCACTGTCTTGTATTAGCCTAGGTTCAAATTGTCGATCAGTGGTGACTAATTTGGTTTTGACGTGTTTGACAGGAATGTCCCTTCTGAAATTTGTTTACACCAAAATCTGTTTAATAAATTTCTTACAAAATTACAAATAAATTGTTTCGTTGCCTAATCATCTTAGTCAACCAACCAAACCGAGCAAGTACTTGCTCGAGTCATGTGTTGTGTGATTCTGTTGGACAAAAACATTAAAACTTAAAATAAAAATAAAAGTTTTGTTAACATGTGCTCCATACATTCATAAATGTATATTTTAGATGGTAATTTCTACAAATATATTTATCAATCCATCTTTCACTTAAAATGTGTATTAATAAATATACTGAAAAGTATTCATGTAAATTATTTTAGAGAAATTTTGAGTTATCCCCCACTTTGATTACCCAAATTAAGGGTGCACCCCACAGTTTTGCATTAATGAAGAAATGCTCCCACTTTGGACGGAAACCGTCTAGGGCTAACGGTCAAAAGCTTTGACCCAAAAAATTTGACGAAAATACCCTTCACATTGTCTTCTTCCTCTCCCCTCTTCTCCTCCTCGCCGCCACTGCCCCCCTCCTCCTCCCCGCCGCCACTGCCCCCCACCTCCCTCCCCGCCGGCCGCCGCCCTCTTCCCCGCCACTGCTGCTGCTTCCCCCCCTCCTCCTTCCCGTCGCCGGTCGCCCCCCCCCCCCTTTCCTCCCCGCCACTCCCCCTCCCCGCCCCCCCCTTCTCTCCCCGCCGCTCCCCCTCCCCGCCCCCCCTTCCCTCCCCGCCGCCCCCCGCCCCCGCTCCCGCCCCGTCCCCCCGGCCGTTGTCCCCTCCCATTCGCGCCATTGTTGCTGCGAGACTATTGCTGCCAACGATGTTGACCCAGATGGAGGGACGACGTCGGCCGGCGAAGGGGGGAGCGCAGCAGCGGGGGGCGGGGGGTGACGACGGGGAGGAGGGGTCGCAGCGGCCAGCGGTGGGCAGGGGGGTCGCAGCGGCCGGCGGTGGGGAGGGGGGTCGCAGCGGTGGGTAGGGGGGTCGGAGTGGCCGGCGGTGGGCAGGAGGGTCGCAACGGCCGGCCGGCGGTGGGGAGGGGGGAGGTGGCAGCGGGGAGAGGCGGTGGGGAGGGGGGAGGTGGCAGCGGGGAGAGGCGGTGACGACGGGGAGGAGGGGGCAGTGGCGGTGGGGTGGAGGAGGGAGACAACACACAGGGAAGAAGGGTATTTTCGTCAAATTTTTTGGGTCAAAGCTTTTGACCGTTAGCCCTAGACGGTTTCCGTCCAAAGTGGGGGCATTTCTTCATTAATGCAAAACTGTGGGGTGCACCCTTAATTTGGGTAATTAAAGTGGGGGGTAACTCAAAATTTCTCATTATTTTATCGGATCTAAATAAATTTTTTTTAAAACTAAAAATTATTCTATTAGTTGTTTATTGGATCTACATGATAATTTTCAAAGCTAAAAATTACTCTATTGATTATCCATGTTAACAAGACCCAAAATAAAATTGGTCAGATATTTTCCAAAAAGATTCGGAAACATTTATTTCCTCTCTGTCCATATTCGTAAAAATATGGGTTATTTACACTAACTACCCCTATGTTTTTGATTTATAACACGGGGTACCCCTGATTTAAACTATTTACACTAACTACCCCTCCCTTTAGAAAACGTAGGGATAGTTAGTGTTATAATTTTTTTATTTTTCCTTAAAGTAGGGGTACCCCGTGTAATAAACCAAAAACATAGGGGTAGTTAGTGTAAATAGTTTAAAAGTAGGGGTACCCCGTGTTATAAATCAAAAACATAGGGGTAGTTAGTGTAAATAACCCTAAAAATATTGATACCGCAGGTTCGAAGCAGAAATAGGAAGCACTGTTCCATTTTTAAATTTTTTTTTTTCTAGAGAGAGAGAGAGAGAATGGGAGAGGAGAACAGTGGAGACCCGCAGCAGCAGACGAAGCGGATGGCGGCGGCGGCGTACGACTACTCGTCGGATCCGCGGTGGTCGGAGTACTGGTCGAACGTCCTCATCCCTCCCCACATGGCCTCCCGATCCGACGTCGTCGACCACTACAAGCGCAAGTTCTACCAACGCTTCATCGTAAGCGTCGCCGATCATCACTCTCTCCCCCTCTCCCTCCATTCTCCGGTTCCCCTATTTGCTTCGATCTGACTTTGTAAACCCTAAATTCTTGCTTCTTACGATTCGATTGCATTGTAGCAATTCCACCACCGACTCGTCATAGATCACCATTATTATAATCATGCAATTCCTTCGCTTTTGGGGAATTCTTCAAGGATGTTAACGATTTTTTGTAGCTTTTAGGGTGGAAAGTCTTGGCTTTTGATGTGATTGCAGCGCAGTTGATGATTCATGAAATTAAAAGGTGCTTGTTTGTGCTGAAATGGAGCTCTAGATCCGTAGAAATATCTTTTTTTTTTTTTTTGCTGTATTAGGAACACTAAATCTTGATTGTGCTTGTAGCAGTAGGCAATCTTTAGTGCGTATGATCAAGGTTCTAGCATGGCTTCTCTTTCACGCTTCTCAATTCTATTGAAAGACTAGGAATTTGGTAATGCACTGTTAAGGCCTAATGTGGGAAGAAAGTTTGCTAAAGAAGAGCTAGTGTTATTTTGGACTTTGTGATTATCGTAAAAGATTGAGTCTTCATTGAGAAAACTGGAGCTATTCCCAATTTTGGGTCGTATGGGATTTTGGAGGTAGTTTGGAGTTTCCCAAAAAGAAAATATTAAGATTGGACTTTTCAATTTGGTTAACTCTAGTTTGGACCTTGGAGGGTGTTTGAACTTGGGACTTAGATATGGAGTTATGGAGTTTCATCTGACTCCAAAACTCCCACTCAAACACAGCAATGTTAAGCTATTTGGAGGCATATCTCTACCAAAGCCCAGCTTTATTTGGGGTGCGGGTTGTGAGAGTCGCACGGTTCAGGATGTAGTCCTGGAGGACAATTAGACAGTTATGCAGAGAATCTTTATAGGTGGATTTGTTTTGATCGTTTATATTGGTATTTGAGTCTGCACTGATGGATAATTATTAATTGATTGGTAGTGTATTGTCATTCACTAAGTCTTTAACTTTATACAGAAGGATTAGAAACTTGGATCCTGTAAATGATACAGCTCCGTACAAATGGTTTTCATGATAGGTGTAGTATTTCTTAAGCGTGTCCTGATACCATGAAGTTCCTGCTAATACAAGGTCTGGGTTGGCGTCGTAGGTCCAAGATGTACACATCCTTACCCCCAATATACGGAGAGCCTTTTTTCCGGCACTTGAGTGCACATTCCTCTAGGACGCAAGCACCAAGCCAAGCGTCGCCTTTGAGTCTTGTGTTACTTGGTTAGGATGTAGTCTTAGCCTACTTAAGATTTACTGAAAAGTTCTACTTATGAACCTTTAATTGGCCTGATGATTTAGAATTACTCTTTAAAAGTCTTTTTATTAGTTGATTTTTGATCATTTACAGGTTTTATATACTCTTCTATTTGTTTACAAATCTGCGCCCAAGATAACATGCTGATGCAGATTTTTACGACCTATTTCAATCAAATTTACAGGTTGCCCTCGATGAATTATGATATTCTACTTTTGCTAATATTGTTTTTCCTTAGGTTATTAGATTACTGCAATAGAATACCAATATAGTGTATTTATCATATACCGAAGATAAAAACCGTTATAACATCGTTTCACATGCTGTTTACATTATATTCGTTTTCCATATGTCTAAGCTTATTGTTTTTCTGTTTAGTGTTATAATTATCACCTTTTTTTTGCTAAAGATGTGTCTTTTTACAATGACATGATATACTTTAGATGTATCAATTAATTTGGGTGCCTTCTTACTACCACCATTGTCCCTGAGCAAACTGTCTGAAATAGGAAAAAACAGTAATTTGGCTAACCTTGTACTTCTGTCCCTCAGCTGATATATAAATATTTGTTTGTATACAGGATCCTGACTTAGTGGTTGAGGCAATGTCTACGACCAGTTCCTCTCAGTCAGCAAGCGCATCGGTGAGATCTTCGTCACCACCAGCAACAGAAAATACAAGGCCTCGTACCACAACTACGGGTATAGAATCATAACCAAAGCCTGCTTGTTTATAACATGAATGTTAAGTAATTTTTTTAATCTAATTTACTCATGCATTGTGAGATGTTGGATGCAGCATCTGGCACTGGAACGAGTACATCAGCAGGCACAAACTCAAATTCTTTGCGTTTGGATAGGCGTACCATACATTTTTCCGTCAATGCCTGGGTGTGTAAAATCTCTATTGTTGATAACTGCCTCACGCGAATATCTTATATTCATCTTTAGCACTTCAATGCAGCTGCTCTGCATCTAGTGCTTTAGGGTCTCATGCACTAAACATCATATATATCTATCTGTTTCTGTAAATTATTCAGCATGCATATACTTTCCTGTGTCATCAGCAGGATGGCTAAGACTATGAATGCTGAGTTAACTGCTTTGATCTGTTATACCCAGGTTCATCTTCCATGAGAATTTTTGGGATGGCATTTTCAATGACATTATCAAGTAATAAATTAATTGATCGATTAATGGAAGTTGATGCATCTAGTATAAATCAACTCAAATTGAAATTTATAACACTTGTATGTATGTAAGCCTTCAATAAATATATATTCATGTAGAGTAAATACATTCTTCTGCAAAGTAGGAAGTACATTGTTTTGCAAAGTTAGGGCACTTTGATTTTAGATCTGAACTTTTAGTGTTGGAAAGTGAATGAATAAATTGACTTGGGAAAGATAGTCCGACATGGGATAGAACAAGGAAGTTCTCCTTGTATATGTATAGGAAGTTTGACTTGGGGTTGGGCCTCAAGGGGCACCCAAATTTTGTGCGATTGGGTGAGGACTTAACCAAATGTCCAACACACGCACGTCGTCCGACTGGGCCGGGCCGGGCCGGGCCGGGCCGGGCTGGGTGGGTTGGGTCTAAAGAATTTTTTTAGTTATGTGCATTGAAATAAAGATTTCTCCTTTCTGTCAAGTGTTAGGTTGCAAGTCATACTTGCAATTGCATTGCAGATGTTTCTTTTCTGTCAAGCGTTGGGTTGCAAGTCATACTTGCGTAGGCGCCTCAACCATACTAGTGCGCATATAGGCAACAAGGATTTAGGCGGACTGGCCATTAGACGCCAGCCTAAATTCCTGAGGCGTCTGCCTCAGCCCGCCTTAGCCGCCTTGTGACATCTTGACTTTAAACAACCCATTTATTATAATTTTTTTGGCCCAAGATCCAGACCCAAGTAAAATGAAACTTGAATAGAATGAGAAAAAGAGAAATATCCTATTTTACCCTAATTTAAGACCCAAGCGATAAGAGAAAATCTTCTTCCATGGTTATCTAGAACGTGGAAGGCTCCAGAATGCGAAATGAAAACGGGAACACAATATATAGGGGGTCCTGGTACACAGTATGTTGGGGTTGTTTTCAAGGAACAAAAATGTAACAAAATAAAATAATGTATATTTAAAATGCAAAGTTAAGTGACATTATACATCATCACCAAAAAAAAAATCAAACTAAAAAACATTCATAAGGTCTAAACAATCCTTGCCATAAATTTTTTTTTTTTCTGAAAGAAAATTAGCAAGTCTTAGACTCTAAAAACATTTAAGGAAAAAATAAAAAGGCTACATCTTCCCTTTAAAAGGTTGGCTAGTAGAAACCCAAGTAATTTATGTGTTGTCTAGTAGAAATGTGAATTTCTATGTTCCTATTTGATAATGTCTGTGTTCTGGAACATGTGTTCCCTGATCGGCAAATGCACTCCCGGATTACGGAATTCTAGTTATATGATAAATTTAACTCTCATTTTATGAGCCAGCGTTAAGTTATAATAGTTGTTGGGGGCATTAAAACACAAATGAGACACTATAATCAAAATATGAGGACTTCACAAATCAAAATATGTTCTCTGTATCCTAGAAAAAAGAGGAAACTAAAGAGCCACAACAAACCTTATGACCTGTTAATGTAACCTAGAAAGAAAAGCATAAAACTCAAGAGTCAAAACAAATCTTATGACCTGTAAACGTTTTTTCTCCATATAATGACAATCATTGAATTTTGAACAAAAAATTAGCGTTGACCCGGCTAGTACCTTAAAGTTTACGCAACCGAATTTATGGACCAAGACTACCCCCTATCGAAGATATGACAAGTGGCATACCCCGTTCCAGAACCCATATCATGAACCGGGACGTACCACATTCCAGGTAAATATGTTATGTATCCCGTGTATGCATCGTGTCCCTTAACTATATTCATATTGATATTCGTGTAAATAGTGGTTCAAAGTGATCTAAATATTTTGAAAACATCAATGAATAAGATTTTTTTTGGTTTGAGTAATTCTAAAATAGTGGGTCTAGTGACAACCATTTATTTTGGCATCAACTATTTCCATAAGTTGATGGATGTATGGATTAAAAATATCTGTGCCACATGATATTTCATTTTTAGTCTTTTTGACACTTCAAGTCACTTTGAATGTTCATATTATGCATTGATATATATATATATATATATATATATATATATATATATATATATATATAGAAATAATTATGCTGTAATTATCCCCATGGATCACAATGTTAATTAATTAAGAAAATGTAACGAGATTAGCTGGAATGGGCAGGTTGAGATAGATGAGCAGCAATTTGATTAATAATAGAATAACAAACGAATTCATACATAGGAAACTAAAATAATGTAGATTCCATCAGGATAAGGTGTCACTTGAGATAGTTGGGCACGTAGGGAGATCGAGGTGTGTGCTGGTTAGGAGTGATAGGACCTTAGTGGAAAGAACTGCTAGGTGCCTACAGGGAGGTACAACCTATACAGATTAGGATAGTAAGTGTAGATTGCACTGATAAATCGAAATGGAGAAAATGATGTATCTAAGAACCCAGAATGACCTGGGATAAAGGCCTTCCTTTTGTTATTATGTTAACTTTTTTTTTTTTTTACTTAAATAATCCCCTCGGTCCACATCTCTGATTTGCTTGCTGATGATAACATTTTGAAGGATATTTATATGTTTCTGCCATTCAGAGTTGTAGGATGTTGCTGCAAGGAACATGAACGGACATGTTTTTTGTATGGAGAGACTGTTTATTTGGTTTGATGCTTTGCGGAAACAAATACTATTTATTTCCATACATAAAGACCAATTAGGTTTGCTTTCATGAAACTTTTGTTAATAATTACCAAGGAATTTTGGAGGGAGGGATCCTTTCAGTTGAAGGTTTTTTCTAAAACTTGTTGGTTTAAGAATCAAGATACATGATCTGTGAATTTCTCTAACACATCTTTACAATGTCCATCTTTAGAATGTACAGCTTTATAATATCCACCTTTTATAATGTACAGCTTTATAATGCCCATCTTCTAATGCCTAGAAGGCTAGAATGTCTCTTGCTCGAGTATGATATGGTACTGTAAGGACCTTAATATTGTTTACACGGGTTCTGGAGAAGAAGAGAATGTGCATTTCTTTTAGAAATAATAAATGATTGATGCATTGTGAGAATTGAGAAGCAAATATATCTTCGATATGCATATAACAAAATGAGCTTGATAGAATTCGTAGTAACCTCAGTTTCAGGCTCATGATGATGATCATCAAAATCCTTGTCCCATCACAATAGGGTCTCGTATGGAGCATGAAAAGGCTCTAGAAACAATCGAGTAAGCTTTTTTGTCAATGTTCTAAAAGACATTAGTGGCATCTAGTTGCCCAAGAGGAGGCCTAGTTTGAAATTTAGAGAAATCTGAATGGAAAATAAACATTAGTAAATGTACAACAATAAAATTTAAACGAAGAGGTAAAAGAAAATTATCCCGTAGCCCATCGGCCCATCAGCCCATCAGTAGGGCCATGGACTATTTATAGAATCATAGTTTGAGTTGAAATGTCAGTTGTATAGCTAGATGTCACGGACTTAGTGTTTTTGCTAGCACTTCGTCCCGTGCGGCGCACTGTCTTTTCCTTCAAAGACCCGTGCAAGCCTTCCCAACCCGACTTAGCTAGATCGCTAAGGAAATTAGAATAGTGGAGCAAAGAGGAGACTCGTAAGATTTCTTTATTGAATGGAAAATGCTTACAAGTTTAGGTGGTGAGGAACAAATGAAAGCCTCCCTCTTTTATAAGTGCTCATATAGCTTTACAAGGAAAGTCTTGGAAGGAATATTCCAAGGATTATTCTTTTCTACCATAACTGGAATGGCATATTCCAGGTTTATTCCCTAGCAACATAAAAGAAAACTTCTCGAGCCATCCAGAAGCTTCTTAGGCCTCCTAGAACGATCTTGGGCCTTCTGGAGAGATCCACTATCTTCTAGAGCCTTCCGCCATCTTCTAGAATGTTCTGGAAGCTTCCCGCATAACCTTGGTCCGTGAAAAGGTTATGCAACTGGACCTCGGGCGGGGTGCAACATTTGGGATGTTACATTCTCCCCCACCTAAGGCGTTGACGCCCTCGTCAACCATGCTCGCTGAGAAATGCCTGGATCTCGGCTTCGAACTGATGCAGCGTATCAGCACGTTCCCAGCTAGACTCGTCGTAAGGCATGCCCTTCCATTGGATGAGGTATTTTACATACGGGGACACGCCTCGCCGACGAATAGTCCTTATGTCCAGCACGGCTTCCACCTCCTTGTCGAAGGATGTCGTCATGGTCGCCGTCGGTCGCCTCGGAACTCCTCGCTGGGGATCCTCCAAGGCTTCATGGTACGGCTTCAAGCAACTTGTATGGAAGACTGGATGTATCTTCAGCTTGGCAGGGAGTTCAAGCTTGTAGGCCACCTTGCCTACCTTCTTGAGCACGGGGAAAGGACTTTCATACTTCCGGATTAGTCCTTTGTGCACCTTGCGGGACACCTTGAACTGTTGCGGTTGTAGCTTCACTAGCACCATGTCCCCCTCCTAGTACTCGACTGGCCTTCGCTTCGCGTCGGCCCACTTCTTCATCTTCCTCACGGCCTTCTCCAGAAATGCCTTGGCAATGTCCGCCTTTGCCTTGAAATCTGAAGTGAACTGGTTGGCCGCGGGGCTTCTACTCGAGGACCCCGCACTCAGCGTGTGCGGGGCAAGCGGTTGGCGACCCATCACCAACTCGAATGGGCTGCTGTGCGACGACTCGCTCCGTTGAAGATTGTAGTAGAACTGAGCGACGTCGAGGTGATGCACCCAATCCCTCTGGTTGGCACTCACAAAGTGCCGCAAGTACTCCTCGAGTAGCGAGTTGACCCGCTCGGTTTGTCCGTCCGTCTGCGGTGGAAGCTAGTCGAGAAGTGTAAGTCCGTTCCAAGGATTTTGAACACTTCCGTCCAGAACTTCCCCGTGAAGCGGGGATCTCGGTTGCTGACAATGTTGACCGGGATGCCCCAAAACTTCACCACGTGGCTGATGAACAGTCGCACGGCCTCCTCTACTGTGCAGTCCGTTGAAGCAGCAATGAAGGTCGCGTACTTTGAGAAGTGATCCACCACCACGAGAATGGACCCAAGCGCCCCCACTTTCGGCATGACAGAGATGAAGTCCATCGATATGCTCTCCCACGGCCGACTCGGCATGGGAAGAGGCTCCAGCAGGCCCCCGGGCTTCTGCTGGTCCACCTTGTCTTGTTGGCACACACGACAAGTGCGAACATAGTCCTCCACATCTTCGCGCATGCGAGGCCAGTAGTATGCGGCCTCCAGCAGCGCCAAGGTTCGCTTCTGCCCCGGATGTCCAGCCCACTTCGTGTCATGGCACTCCTTGAGCAGCTGTCTCCACAAGCCACTCCACCTAGGCACGACCACCCTGTCGCCCTTGGTGTAGAGAAGTCCGTCTTTCAGCCAGAACCTTCTCGTTTTGCCCTCCTTGGCAAGCTTCACTATGGCTTGTGTTAGTGGGTCCTCCATGATACCCACTCGAACACGGTCCAGAATGTCCCCCTTGAGCAAGCGCACAGATGCGAGCTCGGCCTTCCTGCTAAGCGCATCGGCCACCCGATTTTCCTTGTCGGGTTTGTACTGCAACTCCATGTCGAACTCGGCTAGGAAATCTTTTTGTCTCGCCTGCTTCGGAGATAGCTTCTTTTGGGACTGGAAGTAGCTCGTGGCAACATTGTCTGTCATGACCACGAACTTGGTGCCGAGAAGGTAGTACCGCCATGTCCTCAAGCTATGCACGACCGTGGTCATCTCCTTCTCTTGCACTGTGTAGCGCCGTTCAATATCATTCAACTTGCGGCTCTCGAACGCGATGGGGTGCCCTTCCTGCACCAACACCCCACCGATGGCGAAGTCGGACGCGTCCGTGTGCACTTCGAACGCTTTGGAGTAGTCTGGTAGAGACAAGACCGGCTCCTTCGTCACAGCCCGCTTTAGTGCCTCGGATGCCTCCTCGCATCGGGGCGTCCAGCTCCACTCCCGATCCTTTCGCAGTAGATCGGTTAGAGGCGCTGCAATGGCGGAATATCCTCGGATGAACCGCCGGTAGTAGTTCGTCAAGCCAAGGAACGATCGCAGCTCCGTTGGCTTGGTGGGAGCCTCCCACTCCCGTATGGACTGGACCTTTGCGCCGTCCATCCATATCTTGTCATGCCCGATCCAATGCCCCAAGAACGACACCTCTTCTTGTGCAAATGAGCACTTCTTCCGTTTGACGAAGAGTTCGTTCTCCCTCAGCACCTGGAAGACGGTCTTCAAATGCTCGATGTGCTCCTCCATCGTGTTTGAGTACACGATGATGTCGTCGAGGTAGACTACGACGAACCGATCCAGGTAGGGGTGGAAGAGCTTGTTCATCAAAGTACAAAAAGTCGCAGGAGCATTTGTTAGACCAAAAGGCATAACTAAAAACTCATATGCGCCATACCTCGTGACGCACGCCGTCTTAGCCTCGTCGCCCTCTGCAATCTGGACTTGGTAATACCCCGAGCGCAGATCAAGTTTGGAGAAGTATCTCGCGCCTCCCAATTAGTCGAACAAGTCCGCCACCAACGGGATGGGATATTTGTTTTTGACGGTTACCTTGTTTAGTGCACGATAGTCGATGCACAAACGAAGGCTTCCATCCTTCTTCTTCTGGAACAGCACCGGTGCACCATACGGGGCCTTTGACGGTCTGATGAATCCCGCGTCCAGCAGCTCCTTGAGTTGCTTCTTCAACTCGTCTAGCTCGGACGGGGCCATGCGATATGGAGCCATGGCGGGCGGCTTCGTGCCCGGCTCCAACTCGATGGCGTGGTCTACCTCCCTCCGCGGAGGTAGCCTCTTCGGCAACTCCTTCGGCATGACGTCCCCGAACTCCACAAGGACGTCATCGATATCAGGCGGAAGATCCCCCTGCACGGGCGCCTCCTTCGTCTTGAGCACAGCAAGGTAAGTCATCTCTCCGTGTCGCATCCTCTTCTTGAGTTGTAATGCGGAGAGAGCCTTCCCCTTCGTAAGCTCGTCTCGTGCAGTTGTCACCATGCACGGAGAGCTCTCCACCATGATCCCGACGAATCCCAGATACGGCATTGGGACCGCCTTTGCCGAAGTAAGGAAGTCCATCCCGAGGATCATGTTGAAGTCATCCAGTGGTGCTGCCGTGAGACTGGTGACACCCGTCCAGTCTCCCACTTGGATCTTCACTCCTTTGGCCACCCCCTGCACAGGACGTGCCTCAGAGTTGACTGCCTTTATCGTGCTTGAGTCTTTTTCCAGCACTAGGCCCAAGCGTCGGACCTCCGCGTCCGAGATAAAGTTGTGGGTTGCCCCTGTGTCGATCATCGCCCTGGTGTTGTAGCCGTTGATCTTCACGTCCACGTACATCAGCTCTCGATTCGGGGTCTTGGACACTACCGCCTTGCTCTTCAAAGCGTTCAATAGGCGCATGGCACCCATGTGAGCCCCCTTCTTAGGCTCCTCGTCCTCGGCCTCCTCGCCTTGGACCGTGTTTACCCTTTTGCTTTTGTTCGGACAGTCTCGTACGAAGTGATTTCCTCCGCACAGGAAGCATTCAATCTTCCGCTCCGTCGAAGGCTTTGCTTGCGGCTTGTCCTTCGGCGGGCCTCCCTTTTCGTTGTTCTTCTTCGCTCCCCCACCATTGAACTTGGTGGTGGTCTTTTCCTTGGGCTTTGGGACATCATTCCGTCGATACTCCATCAGCTTCTCGGCTGTCGCAACAGCCGCATTCACATCTGACACATCTTGCCTCTGCAATTCTTGTGCCACCCATGGTTGTAGACCCTCCAGGAAGTGGAACAGGCGATCCTCTTCGCCCATAGTGGAAATGGAAAGCATCAGGCGGGTGAACTCCGCCACATATTCCTTGACGGACCCGGTGTGTTTGAGTTGTCGCAAACTCCGTCTCGCGACATACTCCACGTTCTTCGGGTAGAATTGAGACTTGATCTCCTTCTTGAGATCCTCCCAAGTCTCGATCGAGCAGAGCCCCTTTTCTATATCGATGCACCTGCGTCGCCACCACAGCATAGCATCATCAGAAAAATATAGGGACGCTGTGTTTACCTTGTCGGTCTCATCCTCGATGCGGACCGCCTTTAGGTAGTGCTCGACATTCCAGATGAAGTTATCCACCTCCTTCGCGTCCCGTACGCCAGTGAAGGATTTGGATTTTGGATACTTCACCCTCTGAGTCGACTCCCTCCTCGGAGTCGGACCACCAGTAATGGCCCTCTCGAGGACCTCCGTCTTGGTTTGTAGCTCTTTGCGTAGTTCGGCAATCTCCGCCTTCGTGGCCTTTTGTTCCTCCTCGAACTCGGCCTGCATCTCGTGGAGATGCTCTCGGAACTCCGATATAGCCGTGGCCACGTCCGCCTCCAAACCTTGGACGAATTCCTCGTGAGCCGTTTGGTTCTGCTCCACTTGAAATTCGATGCCCGTCACGCCTTTCTCCAGCATCTCAATCCGTTCAGCCAACTCGCCAAGAGCCCGTTCCATCGACGGTTCCTTGCTCTTGTCCTTCCTCGAGGCCTTCGCCTTCTCCTTAGGCGATGCGGGTTGCTCGTTGATGATTGCCTCGGTCGAAGACATGACGGCGATCGAACCTGGCTCTGATACCACTTGTCACGGACTTAGTGTTTTTGCTAGCACTTCATCCCGTGCGGCGCACTGTCTTTTCCCTTAAAGACCCGTGCAAGCCTTCCCAACCCGACTTAGCTAGATTACTAAGGAAATTAGAATAGTGGAGCAAAGAGGAGACTCGTAAGGTTTCTTTATTGAATGGAAAATGCTTACAAGTTTAGGTGGTGAGGAACAAATGAAAGCCTCCCCCTTTTATAAGTGCTCATAGAGCTTTACAAGGAAAGTCTTGGAAGGAATATTCCAAGGATTATTCTTTTCTACCATAACTGGAATGGCATATTCCAGGTTTATTCCCTAGCAACATAAAAGGAAACTTCTCGGGCCATCCAGAAGCTTCTTGGGCCTCCTAGAACGATCTTGGGCCTTCTGGAGAGATCCACTATCTTCTAGAGCCTTCCACCATCTTCTAGAATGTTCTGGAAGCTTCCCGCATAACCTTGGTCCGTGAAAAGGTTATGCAATTGGGCCTCGGGCGGGGTGCAACATTTGGGACGTTACATTGAGCTTCCATTGAGGTAACCAGGATTTCGGACTTGAGCTGATGAGGAATGTTCAGAAAAGCTATTGGCAGTGGCTACTGGACATCATCATTGTTTCCTTGTTTGTCCACTTAAAGGAGATCATTCATGGAATCATGGAGCTCTATCCTAGTTTGTCAACTCGCGTATCATATCGTTTATTTATTTTTTGCATATTGTGTCGTGTGATTCGGTAACTCTAGGAGTTTAATTCTATACTTCCAGATCCATGTAGGAACATGATTTAATATAATTTACTCATAATTTTTTTATTTATTTCTTCTTTACAATTCTTTCTAGTTCCGTAATCCAAATTCTTGAGCATACATGACTCAAATAAAAAGAACCTATATTACCTATCAACCCATATGTATCATACCGGATCAATTGATATGTAACAAAATGATATTGTGTATTGTAAGATACTAACAACATAGGCTCTATCCTGCAACCAACCTGAGGAGTCTTGAAGGATGGTCCAATTTATCTCGTGAAATCATTTGTTGCTCCAGAACGGGATGCATGGATTGAAGTGTAGAAGCTGCAATTGAGTGGCAATGTGAAATGGCCAGCTAATCACATTGAAGGAGAAAGGAGCTTAAAGGTTTCCAAGTTTTATCTTCTAAACCATTATGTTGTGCTCAACTCCTTGTAGGATTAAACTTTGCTTTAAGACCCTAGTCAACCAATATGCTTTCAGTATATTTTCTAAATGAGGCATCTTGCTCACAAATATTGTAGGAATTTGGAAACTATGGAGGTTAGTTTACTCTTACCTGGGTGTATCCTCGTTAGAGTTGAGTTTATCAACTTGTCAATTGAAGAATGAGTGCGTAAAAGAGTTGGTTACCAGGTGCAAATGTAGTATAAGTTCGGGAACCATTGAGTAAGCTCATATTAAGAGGTACAGTTATTTGCCTGATCACTGGTGAGTTGATGGGAAGGCATGTAGTTAGGATAAGGAGCATTGAGATTACGCCCAACTCCTGTAATGTTCACTTACTTTTATGATAAAATAGCTTCTTCCCGTCAACTTCTCTTTTAAAATCAATATGGAGGTAGGTAGGGGTGAGCGTCCGGTTTATTCGGTTTCAATCAAACCACAAGTCAAAATCGAATAAACAGAAAGTCTAAAAGTTCAAAACCGAAACCGAACCGAATTAGTCAAAATTGAAACCAAACCGATAATCAATTCGGTTTATTTGGTTTGTTAGGTTGGACTATTTCTATTGTTAATGGGTCGGACCCAAAGTTGGGATCATAGTTAAATTATATTAAAAATTGTAATTTTTATACACAAATTTGTTGAATTTCAAAATTGCGTACAAAGTTGGACTACTTATTAAATTATCAAAGTTGGACTTCAAAACACATACATAAAATTGTTGTTTTCAAAATATACACATTGTTAATCACATAATATGCATATAAAGGTGGGTATTTATATAATTGTGTAGGTCTTATTCGGTTTTGGACCGAAATCGAAACCGAATAAGGAACTTTGGTATTCTCAAAACCGAACCGAACTTTTTTTTTTTTTTTTTGAAACCGACGGTTCGGTTTTCGGTCCAAAACCGAACAATGCTCACCCTAGAGGTAGGGAAGAAAATTGACAATGATTCTTTTTCTCGACAAATTTTTGGACAACTGTCGAGGTTTCCAAAAGAATTACAATCTCCTTTCCACTATCTTTTTGGAGCTTTACTGTCTCTCTCTTTGACCCCTTTATTCCCCACGAGCTCTCCACCATTATTTGCTTCCTCCTCGTTCATCAACATGTCTCCACTTCTTTGACATTAATTACTAGATTAGTTAGCCATTAGAGAAAAGATATAGTGCATCTTCTTGTTTGCAAGTGACGTGCTTCTCCATTGTTATTGGTCTGTTTTAGGAGAGTTCTTTTAGCTTTTAATCTATTGCAAACTACTTGTTCTAATATTATAGTCCTACGTAGGAAAATGGCAAAAGAGTTGCACGTGGAGTTGCAAACTAGGAGATGCACTATATGTTTTATCTAATGACTAAATAATCTTGTACAATGATAAAATTATCTCAAAAGAGTGGAGACATGTTCAGGAAAGAGGTGATAAAACAATGAAGTACTGTAGAAATTTTGGAGAATGAAGGGTCAAGGAAGAGACCTTTTAAAGATTAGCTAGCCATTATGACCAGAGTTTGCACCACCAACCTACCATCTAAAAACATGATGGTAGGAGTTGTGTTAAAAGTTAAAACCCACTGAATATATTGTCACATAATATAACCACCCAGCCTATGATTTGATGAACTTGTTTTTTTAGCTTTACTTTTTAATAGCTAAAGGATGTGCAAGGATGGTGGTAACTTAATATGACAACTTTAGACATCGACTTGGACTGTTACTTGATACAATCTGGTCATGACATCTTTTATATGGGATGGCTAGATTGATCTGTAAAGGTAATGATCTTTATGATGAGTTTAACATGTTCTTAGAGTATCAGGAAGTGTCCTCAATGGTCCATTGTTCAACATGCCAAAGTCGTGAGTATTGAAGTTTTTGGGTAGCATTGCAAAACAGATCATGAATCCTACTAAAAGAAGAAAGAAAAAGATTCATGGCCCAGGTAGCTGACGTCCCTTAGCAACTGTTGAGCAAGTCCATCCTTCCTATAGGTAGCGACAATGAGAATCCTTGGTTCAAGGTTTGAAGAGAACGAGAGACAAGGTCACATCTCTCCTTTTATCTCGCCAAGTTTTTTTGTGATGTCTGGTCATGTTCCTAAGTCGTCGAGTCATTGACTCATCAAGATTAGGGAAAGCGTCTCCCTAGGTCAATTGGTCTTGCTTATCCTTTAGTTTTGACATGGCTAGCATGACTTGATGAGCAGGGGCAACATGGCACATATGTATATCTGCTTCAAAATTGACTCATTGGGTTGATGGCTTGGCTTACTCAGTTGTTCCTGAGGCTTGACCGAATATTCATTTAGTGCAGTCAAGATAATTTTGCTGAGTACAGAGTACTATTAATCATGAGTTGCTGTTGCCGATTTCCCCTGAGCTTATGCCAGTCATCTTGTCAGTAATAAAGGTTGGTGGAGGCAGTATTGCACTAAAGTTAACCAACTGCTTATACTCTGCTAAACCCTCATCAGGCATGGAATATCGATAGTGGAAGTACCGGAATGGAAGTTTCCTTTAATATGGCTAATGTGTAGAATAACCTTAATCTCCCCTTCTTTCAATCTATTTACAGCCCTATGTAAGAAGTCTTGATATCTTATCATGCAAGTCTAATTATTTTATATTATCAATATTTGCAAGGCTGAGTGTTCATATTAATAATATGTTCCTTGAATGCTGTAGCTTTATATTATTCCAGCTTTTTGAAAGTAGAATTGTATGTCTTTTTCATTTGGGTTCTTACTGTATTAAATTAGTAACTCAGCTATATTCTCTCCCAAGACAACTCTACTTGTCCTTCATTCACTAAGGATCGATGATTGATTCACATATTACTATATCATGTTCTATCTACGGTGTTCATATCAGACACACTTCTCAACTTTACTTCTTATTCATCACCAAAGTTTGAAATACCTTTTTTGTTTATTTGTCAGATTTTGATTGTGGCGGTGCTTGGTGTTCTTCCACTTGTGTCAAGAAATATTTCAAACAAGGCATACCGGTTGTCCTTGCTGGGAACTGCTTTATCATCGTTTTATTCTTTGTACGCTCTTTATGGGGTAAATTGCAATGCCCTCATTTTCCATTTTCCTACCTTTTGTTACCTGAGCTCTTCTGGTGCTCCTGGTTCTTTTCTGCTTACTTCAAGTTCAAGGTTTGTGTATGGAGTACTGTTTGGCCAATCTTCAATAATTCATCAGTTATTATTATATTTCAGAAACCCCGGGCCTGGACTATTCCTGCTGTACAAACATGGTTTCAATCTGTGATTGCAACAAAGGATTTCATTCAGTTGACTTACAGTCTTATGCTTGTTTCTTCACAGATACACTTTAAGTGTGAGTTTTTTGAACTTTGATATTTGATAATATATTCAGATTCTTGAACAAATGTCATACATCTCAGATCAGGTGACATTTCCCTTCTTATTTGCACACTATCATCTGAATTAACTCTGTTGACAGTTGCTTTGATACCTGTCTTGTGCCGTGCGCTTGATCATGTTGCTACATTCCTAAGACGTAACTTTACTCGGTCCTCATTCTACAGGTAGCAATTCTGTTTCTTTGGTCAACTTTACTGATAAAACTAAAATAATTATTTTTCTTAAATTCTGTAAGTCTTAGATCATAATAATGGATATTTTCCCCCCTTCATCTACAGGAAATACTTGGAGGAGCCTTGTCTATGGGTAGAGGCGAATACTACCACCCTCAGCATCCTTACTTCAAATGCTGAGATTGCGATGGGTTTCCTTCTAGTTATTTCACTCTTATCGTTAGTAACTAAACAGATGATCTCTGATTATTTTTTAATACTGTTTCTCTGCCTACCATTTATTGCTTCCCGTTGTTTCTTTTTATTACTCTTGTGCACATCTAAAATCAGTAACTTTCCTGGTTATGTAGGAGGCAACGCAGCATACTACAAACATTCATGTATTGGCAGGTCAGTTCCATCTCTTCACTTGGTAGAATTGCTTAGTTTTCATGAAAGTTACAGTTTCTGTGTCACTCACTTCTAACTTGGTAATTTCTGCAACTCAAGTCATTGGCTCTGGTTAGTGCAAATCGCGGACTTGTAATAACAAGTTCTTACATTCCCTTTGGGCTTTTTCAACTAAATATCCACTTCAGGTTGTAGCAGTGTCCTAAGCCCTATTTTTCCTGTAGGTATCATCTAATTACATAAATGGCCACTGACCTGCATTATTGCCACAAGGTTTTTTAGGCATTGTACTATACGATTTATTACATTCTCAATTTGGCATTACACATAAGGTTGTTGATGTGATTACAGCTAATTATGTTCTGAAGATCTCATGCAGTGATGTTTTTCCACTAGAAATGCATCTCTTGTAACTTCAAACGTTGTGCAAATCATTCGTGATTTCTTCGTCTTGTATGCTAAGTGTTTTTTTGTTTGTTAAACTAGATCCTGCTTTATTTTGTCGGTAGACATTGGATAATAAATCTCTTGTACATGTATATGGTTTCAGCTTCTGAAGCTCATGTACCATGCTCCAGCAACTGCTGGCTATCACCAGATTGTGTGGGCGAAGATTGGGCGCACCACCATCCCTTTCATCCACCGGTACGCCCCATTCCTGAACACTCCCGTCTCAGCTGTCCAAAGATGGTGGTTCAGGTAGGCGCTCTGAAATGATTTCAATATTGGACCTTCGACAGATAATAGTTCCAAATTGAATCTCATTAGAAAGAAGATCTTTTGTCTCATGGTAGCCTCCTCGAGTCCCCTTACGGAAAGGAGAATGGTGAAGCCTAGATGTAACCTTTTTTTTTTCTTTTTTCAATATATTAGAAGAATCTTCTTATGATTGAAAAAGCACAAGTAACCCTTTTGCAATGTGTACTTATTGTCACCTTCACTATGTAAGCTTTTTCTTTACATGTGGCTTTCCACTTGAAACTTTAAAGCTAGCTCCTCACTTTTGCTTTACAAACACTGGATTAGTTTTAATGCAGCATGCTCAATTATCAAGTAAAAGTCCCACTTCCTCTCCATTTCTCCCTGTTCCCCTGACTTTGCCCCTCTGCAATGGATGCAACTTCGCCTCCTAGTCCTACCACGTCGCTGCCTGACGGTCAGCAGCTTGTGCCGGCGAGCACGCGGCATGGTTCGTCGTCGTCCGGATCCATCGGGCCGTTCTTTGCCGTGATGTCGGTGATCATCGTCCTGTCGGCTCTCTCGTGCATATTTGGTCGTTACTGCGCGTCGTGGTCTCAAGGCCCCGATGCGCGGTACGACTGCCTGGGATGGGCTAGGAGGAGGTGTGGTGGCGGTGGCCGGTGCGCGTTGGGCTGCTGCATGGGCAGAGAAGTAACGTCGGCTGTGCCTGTGGGTTTGCAGCCTAAGGTCAGGGAGAGTAAGCAATTGCCATTGTCGTCGCCACAAGCCGAGTAGGCCAGGTCCTCCTTGATGGTTCTTCTTCTCAGGTTCGTGTCTTGAATATTTCTGTCTACAGTATGCTTGAGGCGAAAACTTAAAAGGGCTTTTGTATGTGTATTTGTGTGATCTATTTATTGGCCAAAGTTTGTTGATAGTTTATTGAAGACGAGACTAAGATCTGCAAGTAAATTGATTTCAACCTCAAAACTAATACGTTGAGAGTACTCCGTGATGCAATCTATATGAACAATTTTGATGGAAGTTTCATGTACTTCCAACTATTGTATGGTCAATTTTCCTCAGATTCTTATAAGACTATAATTTGATACTCTCAACTATTCAAGTTTTTTTAACTTGATATTCTAAACTGTGATAGGCATCAATTTGATGCATCAACTATAGTTTTGGAAAATGATACGTCTACAACCACATGCTTAGAGCATCCACAGTGGTAATACTCCAAACCATACTCCAAATCACTTCAAACCATACTTCAATAATTAATTTTGGAGTATTCCTTTCATGTTGGTACACAATGGTATAGTCTAAATAAACACTCCAAATTGACAAGTGGTAACACTCTATTTGTTTTCCTCCTTAATTTTCTTTCATAATTGACAAGTGGCAACACTCCAAAAAAAGAATGAAGGAAAAAAAATAAATATGGTGGGCCCACAAGTAATATAGCTCAACTAGTGGACTCTCCAAATTTGGAGAGTCTCTTAGCTTTCTACCATTTTTCAAGTGTGGACAAGAGTCCATTGGAGCCATCAAGTGCTACAAAATTTGGTTAAAGAC
Source organism: Iris pallida (assembly GCA_029216955.1). Lineage (NCBI taxonomy): Eukaryota > Viridiplantae > Streptophyta > Magnoliopsida > Asparagales > Iridaceae > Iris > Iris pallida. Next base: position 2,616,178 of record JANAVB010006199.1, on the reverse strand, counting down.
CAAATATAGCACTTGAAATTAGTCCCACTGTGGATGCTCTTACAACTTTCTTATAATCTCTCTCTCCCACTCCTTACACATGGGTCCCACCTCCCCTCTCACCCCCTGCTACATGGGCTCCACCTGATCCCACCACTTACCCCCTTCCTCCTATCGAAGTCCGACACTTGACGGTTGTAAGGGAATTGTAAGCATTTGGTTGTAGGCATATCAAAGCTTTATAATTTTACAACTTAATATCCTACCGATATTAACAGAAAATAATATCCTACCGGTATTAACATAAAATAATAAAAGACAAAAATTCTCCCCCTAACCCTAATTCTCTCCTCCCTCCCTTTGGCAGCTCCCTCCCCCTCTCTCGCTCTCTTCGGCAATCCCTCCTCGCTTTCTGACAGCAACGTGCTATGGTGGTAGCAGGCCGTGCAAGTGCGGCCGGAGGGGACGCGCGAGGCCGGATTGAGGGCCGCACGGGTCACGTGGGTGGGTTGGGGGGGGGGGGGGGGGGGAGGCCGGAGGTGGGGCACGGGACCGAAGGGGGGCCACGAGGTCGGAGCGGTGCGAGGGTGTGTGGGTGGGGATGGTATGCGGTCGGAGGGTGGGTGTTGGAGGATGCAGATGAAAAAACGGGAGATACTTTAGTAAATTTTTTAACGACGGAGGGTATTAATATAATTTTTTTTAATAGTTGTTGGTATCAAGTTATTAAAGTTTCGGATATCAAGTTGAAATTTTTGAATAGTTGAGGATTCAAATTGTAATTTAGTCTTGTGACAATTACAAACACGAGACACCAGTCATCGACAGTTTGTTAGAAGAGTATTCTACAAAGTTTACACTAACAATGACGAGGAATCTGAGCAGAAAGTTGTAACTTTTGAACATTTTTTTTTAAACTTGAGAACAATATACGAGTATGTATTATGCAGCCCACTTAATAAAGAATCAATATTTACATTGCTCCTATCCCAAACCACTCTGCAGTTTGTAATCGTGGGCGTGACTGCCGGCCAATATGACGGTCACCTATTAGCCCCTATACTATTTTCGGGTCTCATCTGGTCCAGAAGGCCAATGGCCGACTGCCATGTCGGCAGGTGATTACGCTTGCGGTTACAAACCGCGGGAAAGTAGCACCGCAGTTACGCTATTGTGGATTGTGCAACTAACTGTACAATTACGAACTTGTTCATGGCAAATGAACCACATTTTGCACTCTAGTCACTATGAGACCCGACCCTCGTGTCGAGGTGTGCTGACACCCCGACGGTGGTCGGCCTGACCGACTGCTCGCGTCAAGGCGAGCGCCTAGTACGTACGCGGTGGTCGAGACGTCGGGGGTTATGGCCCCGTAGGCACGAGATGGAAGAGGTACCAGAGGGCGATGCCGCCCCACACGAAGACGTGCTGGACGGCGGTGAAGTACGAGACGGAGAGGGCCATCTGGCAGTTGACGACCCACACGACTGCGGTGTACATTGCGCCCCCGAGGGGACGTCGACGCTCGCCGCCTCCCCGGAAGGCTTGGTGGTGGAGGGCGGAGGTGGCGAGGAAGAATATGATGGTGGCACTGACGAGGAGGTCTTGCACGCCTTCCTGGTAGAGGAGCGGGAACTGCATGCATTTGAAACCAACGGTGTCAGTGTCAGATTCTGGTCTATATTGCATGGACACGCAGTAAAATGGTCTGTGTTCTGTATCCATGTTATAGAGGGCAACCTATGTGACTATCTTGTATCTATTTGAGAATATCCGTATCCTATACCTGTGTCCTTATCTTGTATCCGTGTCCGTGTTCCGTATCCATGTGGTAGTAATCGATCGGACAACCTAGGTGACTATCTTGTACCTATTTGAAAATATCTATATCCTATGTCCGTGTCCTTATCTTGCATCCTATACCCGTGGCCTTATCTTGTATCTGTTTCGGTGTTCCGTATCCATGTGGTAGTTATCGATCGGGCAACCTAGGTGACTATCTTGTACCTGAAAATATCCGTATCCTATACCCGTGTAGTTATCTTGCATCCATATTCGTGTTCTGTATCCATAATCGATCGGATAACCTATGTGACTATCTTGTACCTATTTGAAAATATCTATATCCTATACCCGTGTACTTATCTTGTATCCATATTCGTGTTCTGTACCCATGTGGTAGTAATCGATCGGAAAACCTAGATGACTATCTTGTACCTATTTGGAAATATCTATATCCTATGTTCGTGTCCTTATCTTGCATCCTATACCCGTGGCCTTATATTGTATCTGTTTCGGTGTTCCGTATCCATGTGGTAGTAATCGATCGGGCAACCTAGGTAACTATCTTGTACCTATTTGAAAATATCCATATCCTATACCCGTGTACTTATCTTTATCCATATTCGTGTTCCGTATCCATGTGGTAGTAAGCAATCCGACAACCTAAGTGACTAATCTTGTACCTATTTGAAAATATCTATATTCTATGTCCTTATCTTGCATCCTATACCCGTGGCCTCATCTTGTATCCGTTTCTGAGTTCCTTATCCATGTGGTAGTAATTGATCGGGCAACCTAGGTGACTATCTTGTACCTATTTGAAAATATCCGTATCCTATATCTGTGTCCTTGTAACCGTATCCGTGTTCATGATTCAAATTTTGAAGGGTTTTGAGTAGAATAGTTTGGAGTATTGTTAAAGTAATTGCGCAAGAATTGCAAAAGTACTATGGACTATGAAGAGCTATGCAATGCAGTTAGGAATAACAAACAACATAGTACACAGACCTTGAGACAGAAGCGAGCAGAAACATCCTGGTCGAACACCCCCAAAGCAATCACAGGAAGAGAGGTGAAGACGACGTTATAGAGCGACAAGGACCAGCCGTTGTAGGCTGGTTTGCCGGAGAATGACGCGTGGGCCTCGTAAAGGAAGACAACTTTATGTTCTTGAATACCAACTTGAAGTTGAATTTAATCAGAACATCGAAAAGTATAATACCATTGATGAGATCCTTCGGTAGCACCAGTGACGATGTACAAGTAGTAACCGCTCCTGGAAACGGAACCGTGCAATCGCGACATCACTGGACATGACTGCCTGAAATTTTCGTGTAGCAATCAGGAAATGGTTAGGATTATGTTCAAAATTCATGTTTCTCTGATATTTTTTCACTTTAATTTCCAAAGTTCCATGACTTCTAAGCATAGTTTGCGGTATCGGCTAATACCGCTCCGATACAGTCGATATCGATACGGTTTGACATATCCCAATATGATCGGTACCGACGTTGGAGCTCTTTTTTCGTCAATTCGGCAAAGAAAATTGAACGAGAAAGACCCATCATCGACGGTGTAAAAATATAGTAATGTTATACTAGTATCTAAAAGAAAAAGAACTTATCTATTACATGTAAACCAATTGGCGATGATGGATACTATTTCATTCAATTTTAAAACTACTAAGAAACAATACATAAAATACTTAAAATTATCCTAAATGCAAAATTTTAATAACTATTAAAAAAATTAATACTCCGATCTGAAGGTGACGATACTATTGATACCGTTGAACCCGATACTCATATACCAATTCCGACACCGCAAACCTTGCTCTTTGTTTGGATTTGTTAAGGAGAGGTATATTAAGCAAAACTTTCCACCTGGGCAAATGTTAGTTATTTTTTTTTTTTGGAAGTATATGCTAGTGTCAACATTTGGAATGGAGATATTTGCTAAATTATCTCATATTTAAACTATCTAGTTTATAAATGTTTTTATGTAACCTGAATGGCTAAAAATATAATCCAATTGTTATTTTATAAAACATGCAAAAATGCTTATGAACAGAAATTCTAATCCCTACTTTTTTTTTTTTTTTTTCTTTTCCTGTCTCTCTATACACACACATATATGGATAAAAAATATGGATGATGCCATTTGGCACTATTTTTTTGGATAAAGATAAAGTCTAGAAAACATAAATTAGTGTGCATAATGTCACATCAAAATTATAATAGTTTATTAAGCTTGTTTGATTCTCGTTTGAAATGGACCAATTTGCAGTCTTCGTTGTAATGTCCCGTTTCGCTCAGTTCAACCGAAGGAATCGAAATGCAACGACATTTGGACTTAGCCATATAACGGCTTACTCGAAGTCCCGCTCGGTCGAGACAACTCCTCGTTCAGGTGTGTGGCTTCGGTGAACTTGCCTCAACTTGGCATTCACACTAATAAATGAAAGTTTTTACAGCACTGAATAGGCTTGATAATAAAAGAGATAATCCACATAGCTAAGAAAATAATCTTATTGGGTCAAATGTGTATAGAACTTGAAAGTGTTAGCTTGTTGCCTAGATATCAATCCACGATGGTTTTCAAAGTGGCACTCGGTCTTTCGACCGCACATATTGAGTTAAGCGAAGTAACGCCACGGACTATTGACTTGTTGTCATAACAGGCACTGTCCCACGGTTCTACGGCTTGGTATAACCACACGTTCTCATGGTCTCAAGGCTCGTCATATAGAGTATGATTTGGACGATAGTGTCGCACCAAAACACAATTGGTTTAAGGCACGAACCACTATTGGTTCAATGAGAAGTACGCCATGGTCTATGGCACCTATAGAACACATTTTGTTCAAGTTAAGTAGGAAGACTGTTGTAGTCGTTTCTTGGGTTTCAAAGAATGGAAAGTTCACGCGACCATTTGTTGCCGAGGCAGTCCATCGTTTAGGAGTCTCCAACGAAGTATGGAAAGTACGGTAGATGAGCACGATATGCTAAGGGTTTGAGTCGTACCATAAATTATGCCATGCATTTACGTTAGTTTAGATGTTCTCGTAGGTGCGCGGTCATGGACAACTTGTGCACAAGGACGATATTTCTTCGGACGACAACCTGGGGCCACAAGACCGATCCGGACATGGATGAAACACGGTATAGCTGATGCTGGGTAGGCAACCAGCAGGAATTCGATGGACTTTCATTGGGGCTAGCTACCTGCATTGATCGACCCACCATCTCTCCTAGCTATGTCCAAGATGGCTAGTTAATGCCAGTGACCTTTCATATCGATGAGTCGGTGTGCTGAACGACAATCTACATGCACGATGTCGATTGAGTCACAAGAATGTGTATAAGCACGGCACGAATGAGTCAAAAAATGTGTGCATAGTTTACACCATAAGTTTTATGAAGCCTAAGATTTGGCTATGTGTAAAGACACGTACTTCGGCACGAAATGCGTCGTTCATTTGAGTCAATGACACAAGTTTGACGAGTATAATTTGAGTCGGTTGTATGTTGAAACGAAAAATACCGTAAGACAAGTATGAATGATTTACATTGTGTTGCGAGGCACGACCTCGATGTTATCACACAAATAAATCTTATAACACAGCCACGAAAATGCACAAATGGTTTTGTAAGAATTTGGAGCACGATCATGTTGGTTGCAACACGAGTAGGCCAGGAGTCTGAGTATTGGAATTGATCCTAAGGAAAGCTTAGAAAGACCACAAAAGAATAGTTTTGCACTCACTAAGATAGCGTGTTGGTTCTGTATAGGTGGGTGAGGAGCTCACTCACCAGTACGGTTGTGTACTGATACCCCACCAGTCTTCATGTGCAGGTTCAGGTATCAGCACGCCCGGGATGGAAGCTTGCTTGGACGCGCTGAGGCATTGAGTTCTTTAGCGTTTTGAGACTTCCGGACGCGTTGAAGTCTTCACCTATACGTGACGTAATGTATGAAAATCGTCTTCTGAAGCATCCACAAGTGGCAAGCCTTTAACCCTTGTATTGAGAGATGAGAGAGAGCTGAACGATTGTATTCTGAGAGAAAGTGGACGACTTGTAATTTTGGCTTCGCGTCCTTGTAATATTATATTCAAAATCAATAAAGAGCTATTTATATGACTTGTATTTTGTTGCAATTTTTCGCTGGTGACTTACTGATTATTCAATTTTTCTGCTTCGGGACTTCTGTGCTACGATTCCGTTGCTTAGTCTGTAATCGACCGTTATGGAATTTTCTTGCGCGGACGCAATCTAAACTCGTGTGGCATCACGTTCTAGCAAGGACTAATGGTTCTGCGGAATCGGTACGTGACATTCGTTCTCTAACCTAAAATGGCAAATAAATTTTGTTTGGTTTTCAAAATTTGACGGTTTCAGCCAATTCATAAATTGACAAAAACTAGAAATGCCAATTGTTGGGAGACGCACCATTTGCCACAAAGTTATGAAGCATTCTTCTTTTTCTATTATTTTTTCTCCTTCTTTGACAAGACAAGGAGGAGGAAATAAATTCTAACGGATAATAGAAACTTAATTTTTGAATCCAAAATCTGTAAACTTTTACTATGATGTATCGCTAATATATGATTAATTCTTTCAAATTATTTCCTCACAAATTGACAATTATAAACTCTAATATATGCTAATGGATAATAGACTTGGGTTGCAAGTCAGTCCAAAGACATAAAAGGAAGATGCTCATATACACTGGTATTATTGATTATCTTAAACTTAAACCATAACTAATAGTAGCTTAATAAAATAGAATGTACCACTGTCGGGATGATTGTTTCGAGAAAAAGATGTACGTATTGAGCCGATATACTTTAAACTCAAGTTCCTTGACCTAATTAAAACTAGCTCTTAAATCTAAGTACACAACTGTTGCAATTTTTCTTTGAGAAAATTTGAGTGACACTCTCACTTTCTTTACCTAAATTTAAGGTATACTCTACTTTACACTATTGTAATTCATTCCTCACTTTTGACGAATTTCGTCCATATTGGATGGTCAACTGAGTTGACCTATTTTTTTGACAAAAATATCTCTATATGTTATCTTCTTCCCCGCATCACCCGTGCCCCCCTGTCGTCTCCAGCTGGGAATCGCCGCCCCCCTCCGGCCGTCACCCGCTGCCGTCGCAGAGCTGCCTCCCCCCGCCGCCGCAGCGCTGCCCCCCCACCCCACGCGCTCCCCCCCAACCCGCCGCAGCAGCGCTGTCCCCTCCTCCACACGCGCTCGCACCACCCCCCTCCCCCCGACCTCGCTGCCGCTGTACTGCCCCCACTCCCGCGCGGCCGATGGCTGCTGCTGCTGTGTGGGAGGCGCGGGGGAGAGGGGACGGCGTCGTGGGCAGCGGCGGCGGCGGGGGTTGGTGGTGGTGGTGATGGTGAAGGTGGTGGAGATGATGGTGGTGGTGGTGGTGGCGGCGGCAGAGGGCTGTGGGAGGGGGAGGGCGAGCACGGCGGTGGGAGACGGATGATTTTCTGCTATGGAGGTATTTTTGTCAAAAAAATGGGTCAACTCAGTTGACCGTTGAATATGGATGAAATCCGTCAAAAGTGGGGATGAATTACAATAGTGTAAAGCAGTGGGGTGCACCTTAAATTTGGATAAACAAAGTGGGGTGCCACTCAAATTTTTTTTTTTTAATACAATTTTGCCATTACATAATATATTTTCTCAGACAGTTCATGTTTGGCTCATAAAATCAGGATTTTGATTTTGATTTTTTTTTTTCCTTTTGTATTTGATTTTTTTTCTTTTGTATTTGGATGTCAAAAGAAAGTATTAATTTTTTTTTCTTTCAAAACTACAGTCTTCGAAATTGAATAGTAATTTATCAGAAGATCCATCTTTGTTTGTTCTATAGCAACTACATTCCTAGGCAATTCCAATAGTAACATGAAGTAAGCAATCTTAGAGAAGAGAAGACTTTCTCTAACGTCCTTCTCATTTGTTCGTATCCCAAGTCAATGGTAAGTAATAGTAGGTAATAGAATAGGATACAAAGATGTCACGTTCCAGTATCGAAATACGGAGACGGACGAGGCCAGCTACACCATATGAGGTACGTGACGTCATACGGCAATCGTGGCTGTCAAGAGACTAGGGGGTACATGCTACAATCAAGTCTCCTATGGTCTCACAGAGTTCTATGTCTCAATCAATCAACACAACATCAGCAATTAAATGAACATTAAAGGTAAAGCAGTAAGGCGTCCCCGACGCTTCATCAAAATGGTCATGAGAGACTAGCTTTATAACATAGCTATCTCAGAGAGTCATGAGCACAAAATTATACACAGCTGCAGTCTGTTTAGTTACAATTATGTACTGACACAAAATATCAAGTAATCCGGCTAACAGGTGCCGGTGGCTGAACGCCGCACAAAAGTATAAGCACGAGTGGTGGAGAAGAAACCCACTCGAGTCCCCGACCAGCCATGCTCCTAGTATGCACCATGGATGTCAGGAAGAAGGATCGCGTCCTCTGGCTCTGCTACGAGATCTGGCCAAACAAAACCAGCGGGGTCAGCCCCGAATAGCAAGTACCGCCAAAGGGCACAAGAGTTAAGATAAAACCCAGTTATAATGATAAGAATAAAGCTTATGCTGCGGCTATAGGGTAGCGCTACATCGTCGGACCCATCTGGCACCCTTACAACCAAACAAGGACAAAATGTGCCACATGGAGCCGGGACGCGTCGCACTCTATGACCTTTACATAAGTTTACAGATATAAGTAAGAAGATCTCCTGGTCGTGACTTCGGTCGACGGACCATCGCAGCACGATAACCAACCCAACAATCAAACAAGAACATGGGTTGGATCACGTACCGCGGTGAGCCATGTTCCTTAGTCATTCACAGGAGTAACACATCACAATCAAATTAAGGCTTCCGTTCGTAACTTCGGTCCGCAGCCTGTCATAGTACGATAACCAACCCAACAATCAAACAAGAACATGGGTTGGATCACGCACCATAACAGTCCGCTTTCCTCAGTTACTCGCGGAAGGTAAAAGAAAAATACAAGCAAGTCATTTTCACGGCCAGTCAAGTCTACGAGTTTCTAGTATGGCGAGGTTATCCTCGCATTAAATTATCAGAGTCCTCAGATCGTATCTTTCCAGCAAGGCTAGCCAACCCAGGGGTCCGCGTAGTCAAGTATTATTAAGCACAGGTCCCTCATAAGGCTACCTTGCAGGCACGAGTCCCCGTAGGGCTACCTTGCCAAAACTTATAATATATCAGGAAATAATCGGATACCGGCATCCACTCATTGCAGATGGCACAGTATCCGTGGTGACCAGCTGGCGCGTCGAGGCAATCCCTCAAGGCGGCTGGTGTAACACGATCTCGGGATTCTGCCCTCTCCATACATCTAATAGATTTAGTTGCCTAATTTAAACCCTATGTGAAATCTTGGATCCTCATGCTGTGGCCTGCATGATCATCCTCCTAGAATGTCGTACCGTAGTACGAGTACCCCAAGTGAGGATCCATGTCGATCAGTAGGTCGACACGTTCTACCCTCCTTAGTGTAATGCAACATTGCAAATGCGCCACGGGGGATTACGAGTCATTTGTCAAGCATGAACGAGAACCGGGACATTCAGGCACATGTAGCGAGTAGGAACACTTTGTTCTCCAGGGTCAGATTCATGCTCAGGACAAAAGGCGTAAGGATATATCGCATACACAAACCAATACATATACACGTATATAAGCCAAGGTAGCATGAAAAATGGAAAACCGGGGACAGGCTGACTAGGTACTAAGGCAAGGTCGGCCAACCAACGCGGGCGCGTCACATCCATGGCGCGGGCGCATGGCGGGCGAAGGCGCGGTCACGAGTGCGGACGGCCACACGGGCGCGGGAAGCGCCGGGCGCGGGCGGCCACGCAGGCGCGGGGAAAACGGCCGGGCGCGTGACGTCCACACAGGGGCGCGAACACGCGGGGGCGCGGACACGCGGGGCGCGGACACGCGAGGGCGCGGGCCACGCAATGCGCGGACACGCGAGGGCGCGGGCCACGCAAGGCGCGGACACGCGAGGGCGCGGGCCACGCAAGGCGTGGACACGCGAGGGCGCGGGCCACGCAAGGCGCGGACACGCGAGGGCGCGGAAGGCCGGGCGCATGACGTCCACACAGGGGCGCGAACACGCGAGGGCGGCCTGGTGCTGGAACCACGCGGCGCGGGAGACCACGCGGCGCGGGCACCACGCGGGCGCGGGAGCGCGTCCTCCCATCAGCGCGGCGCGGGACGCGCGCGCGCGGAGGGCGCGGACACAGGGGCGCGGACCTCCCATCAGCGCGGCGCGGGACGCGCGCGCGCGGAGGGCGCGGTCACAGGACACTGTTCATCTTCTTCCCCTCAACCGAGAGGGAAGAACCCTGAACCCTAAAAACTCCAAAAATCACAACTAAGTCAATTCTTAACCAAATTTCGATTTTCAAAGTTCAATCTTGAGTAAAATTCAATTCTCTACAACATGGAACCATTAAAACTTGAAAATGATGGAGTTTAGTAGATCAAAACCAAGAAAAACCGAAAATGTTTAAAACTTAGATCTACAAAAATTAAAGCTTCCAATCAGAAAATTCCAAGTTCTAATCTAGTAGAGAATGAGGAGAAGAACAAGTTTTGGTAAAAATTTTGAAGGAAAAACGAAAATGATGGATCTCTCCCTTGTGCAAGTTGATACTTGCCTTTGGTTGGGTGAAGGAAGTAAATGAGAGGAGTTATGAGGAATGAATGAGGGGAGAGAAAAGAAAAGGGATTTTATATAAAAGCCTAAACCAAGTTGGTTCATGATGACCCAACGGGTTCAAGTGAACCGAGAACATGTCACCCAATTAGAACCAAAACTGTAAACTAAAATCACAGAAAATAAATTACGAAATATTATTTTGTCAAATAATTTGGGATATACATGAAGAAATACAACAAAATAAATATCGTATAAATATACGTAAATACAAATAAGCAGTATACGTACTAAAAATATGTATTCCGGAATCAGGGAGTGACAAAAGAATATCCCTTCCTGTTACCGAGTTATTTGGCGTATCAAGATACGTACCATGTTCATGTTCATGTTCGTGTTCGTACAACATACCCAAAAGTCCGTCAAATTTACGTTATAGTTCCTACACCCACATGTTTCGATGGCCGATTGAAAACGACTGGAGTTACTAAGTCTAGCCAGGGTTGGAAATATAGTAGTAACATCGTTTTGTTATCGATGGATATATATATTGGTGATAACAAAAGTAGATTATAGTTGTCCGTGGACTGTGGCCTACTAGTAGTAATGGGGGCTCCGGCACGGCCTTTCTTGGCAACTGGCATTTTTCAAGCCGGAGAAAAATGGACTTCAAAAAAATAGAGTAGATTATATTTAGACGTGAGTTATACCAACCATGTGAGTATACACGTGAGAACTTCCCTAAAGTCCAAAGGCGTAGCAATAACTGAAGATTTAAAGCACGTATCTGCATTCTTGGAATAATGGTACATTCTGGACTATAAAACATTTAAAATATAGCAACAATAATAACAGAAAAAATTACAGAAAAAAATAAAATTATCTGTCCTGCTTTCAGAAACCAAAATGATCTTAGTAATGGTACTATGCTCCAGCAAATTTCAATAATAAAAGATGTACTTATTAAAGCCAAAATGATCTTAGTAATGGTACTATGCTCCAGCAGTACAATATAAATTTCAGGTTTAAGAAATTTTGTCCCTATTAAAATTTTTTATTAAACAAAATGGTGTTTTTAATTACTTGGTAGTAGTTTGGATACATAATCATTTTGAGGATGACCCTTCCATATATCTAGCTAGGAATGAAATATATATGAAGGGGTTAAAAAAAAGGCTTAGCTGCTTTTGGCTTATTAAAGCTAAAATGATCATAGTAACCATTTCTAAATCACATATCTGTTTCTTAATTTTTTTTTTCCCTAGTTGATTGCTCTACCAATTCATCTATGAAAAAAGGGAGAAGATTACATAGAAGGTGAGTACCGCCTTATGATCCTACTGGTTCCTGTAAACCAATCTTGCCAACTTTGGCCAACACAATGATCGAGTTCTTGCAACTCCCTGTGGCCTATTCGGAAATTTTAAACTGAGAAAAAAAAAAATCGAACCATTTGACTAATTACCCGTAGCACAGAATCACAAAATCAGCAGGATTGTAAATGACCTCTAGCCTAGTGGTTAAGAGAGATGCATACGGCCCGAGTGATCAGGAGTTCGAATTCCAGTAGGAACGATTCTAAAAATAATTTACCTGATTCCAAATATATATATATATATATATATATATATATATATATATATATATATATATATATATATAATGACCCATAACCTTGTAGTGGTGAGGCATACGGTCCGAACGGTCAGAAGTTTGAATCCCAATGGAAGCGAATCTGAAAAGTAATTACCATTTTCTAAAAAAAAAATGCTCGTTTCAACCAAAAATCCTTCTTTTGTTTTTTGAAGTAATGTACTGCTGCAAAAATTGCCAATACTAAAAAAAAAAAAGGTATATTTTAGCAAATGCCCCATCACAAATATAAACCAACATATACTCCTACTTATTTAAAAAACTAAAAAATACCCCCATTATGAATTATATAATCAAAATTTTGATTAAATAGGAGTATATCATAAAATTTTAAATGTTGTATATAAAGAAATGGGGACATTTGCTATTCTTTTAAATAGGTGAGTATATTCTCGCTTATATATTTGTAACAGAGGCATTTGCTAAAATATCCCAAAAAATAAAAAGAGGGAATCATTGTGGTACATTTGACAACGGCCAAGGTAAGTTGAAAAAAAAAAACAACACGAAGAAAAGAATGCACTAAGAAGCCGAACTTCAAGTTTATCACAAGATACAATGCCTTTGATAAATTAACCAAAAAAAACTTGATGACGCACAACATTCTGCAGCCACAACGGGGCTCTCGTTCAGCAGAAGAATTACAACCTATAAACAAATTGTACAACATGCAACTGCCAGCCAAAACAAAGGCTGTTGCTTGCTAAATGTAGTGGTGCCATACATAAAAATGGTAAGCTTTAAATATGAATACAAGAATTTTTCGTGCGGCAACCAGGGTGCAACAATAGATACCAATCAATTTTCAATTTCTTCTCAATGGCGCGATTTGAGAAGACGTGGTCGGTTGGTGAATTTCCGGCCATTGGCCCTCATATAAGCTCCGATTCCCAAACTCAAGCCCGCGGAAACCAGGGATAGTAGTAGATGGCGCCAATCATTTCTAGCTGCCAATGCAAAGAATGAAAGAATCATGTCAGATGGTCCCAAGATAATTCGTTTTTCTGATAAGAAATAGAGCATTAGTTTCCAGAACTTTCCAAAATTCTAGTAGGTCGTAATGGTTTCCCCCAATTATACGATATTGTTCTGAAGCAATTTGGGATGAAACCCAAATATCCAGGCATATAAGGCCAACACATGCAATAATAAACCATGTTAGATGGACCATAGATAATTAATTTTTAACAATAGTTGGAGCATAAAATGAAGAAGTTTCCACAATTCTAGAAGGCGGCAGTGGTTTCCAGAATTCTAAGTTTTGTTTTGAAGCCGATCAAGTCTAATTCCAAAAAAAATCAAGCAATTGATATTAGGGGAACACAATTTCGCGTACCTACCATATGAGAGGTACACAAGCTCAAATATGCATAAAAATTTGGGAAAATAATGAAAATTTAAATCTCTTTTATCAATGGAGTTTATTTCTTAAACAAGTGAAAACATGGGAAAAGAAAAAGAACAGCAGATTAGTGTCAGAATAAAGTATCATTCTTTAAAATATGTGGTGGCTCATGCACCAAGTATTGCTCTAACAATAAAAATTAGGTCAAAAGAGAGGATCCTCCCAGTTACTGTCGGTTGCTTTTATGTTCTGCTGCAAATAAAAGTTCTAAATAGATTCGTTGAGAGGTATAATAGCATTCACATATAGCCAATTATCAGAAGCCCACTATAATGGACACTTGCTACAGTTAACCTGTTGTCATGGCATGATCAGATGAGCTGCAATTGTTTCTGACCAATCATAAAGAACAAATTACTTAAGAAGAAACAGAACTAACAGTTCAAAAACCATAGTTTAAATCTCTGGATAACATAATTAGCAATGTTGTAGGTTTATTCACCTTGTCTGAGTGACATCATTGCAAACATGAGACCCGTCAAAACTAGCACTGAAGCCAATTTCATAGACTGTAAATGAAATAAATGATTGGTCAAACTTTAAGTCAAAAAGTATATAGACAAGCCTCAGGCATGGACATGCATACATAATAAAGGAATAAATTGTTAAAGATAAAAGTCTCAAGCTTGTTCAAATAGAATCACCATTTTCTCTTGCAGCTTCCATAACCTGTAATACTTGTCTACACTAAAGAAAATCAAAAGCATAATATTGTTTTAATAACAAGTATACTTTTGGTAAAGAGTTGTTGCTGCTCCATCATCCTTATACAAAAGATAAATTGGAACTTTGGGAAAACAAGAATAAATTAGAAGATATTGATTGGTAGGTCCTATCAGTCAAAATACTATAAAGAGCACTTGGTACCAATCCACTGTGACATTGTAAGTTTAAGAACAGTTTGTAATTGTGTAACATAAAGGGTCTACGTGTGATTAGGATTCTTTTAAGTTTTATAAATGTTGCTAGATTGGTGATAAGGTTCGCTGGATTGGTGATCAGGGTCTAGTACCAATCCATTGTAATCCAACAATTTATTGGTGCAAGATTGGCGATAGGTTTGCTTCTATTGGAGCTGGAGTTTGTCAGGGTACACCAGAAAATATGAGGTACTTTATTGCTTAGTCTATATCTCATGGAAGCTTTGACAATTTACGTACTGCTCTTTTTTTGTTTGTTTCATTTAATCCTTATCCTAGAAATCAAATGTAAATTAAAGACATCTAACCTACTTTATCAACACTTTACTGCAAAAATAAGTACATGTGTAGACAATATCATACCCTGGAAGGACTGATTTGATAGAGAACTAATTGCATCTTGACACAAAATCCAAGTTTTCTTGAAAAAGATCCTCTCTCAGGGAATATCAGAACATTTTGTCACTGGGTTATATATTCACAGATCTCTGATGATGGAACAAAGTTGATACTTGCCAAGTAACTAGTTAGTACCTTCAAACATGAGTAGACTGAGGAGAAACACTGTGTTTATGGCAAGGTTCTATTTAGGATCAGAATTGGAGGATCCAAAACCAACTCAAAACCACACAAAACCCCCTCGAAACTGCTGAAACTGATACTCACGAAGATCTGAAACCAAAACCAAGTTTTTGAATCTTGGTTAAGGCTCCTTGGCTCTCTATAGTTTGTTATACCTTGTCCAGCTGCTCCATGAGTAACAAACGTCAAGAACGACAATTTCTTCATAGATGCGAAGCAAGTCTAGAACAAAATTTTGTTATGTAGCTTACTATGTAGCTGAAGATAATTTCAATAGTAAATAACATCCGTCTTGTGCGAGTTAGTGATAATGTAGATATTACTCTTGGAAGCCCATGACTGTTTGACCAACATCCATGTGGCTTCAAAGAACAGAAACGAGCTTCCTCTCATTATGCAATGTGATATTGGAGCTTCTTTGTTGGTGCAGCTGATATTCGTTTGATCCTAACCTAAGCATGATCAGGATCATTCTGATGATTATAGGCTGCTACCGGAGCACAAGCTGGCACATAATACATAATGAATGCAGACACAAAATACTGCAATCATATGACAGTGCAAGGACACTACGAAAAAACCATATATTTCCATCAAAAGATTTTGAAATCCAAATTAATAGTTAATACTGATTTTTGACAATGACAAAATAATTCGTTTATATGATAGTATTAACATTTCATAAATTGTATTACTTGGTTCATTGTCCTGTATGTTGCTTGACGTCCACTAACGTGCCACTTGTACTAAATTATTAGTCTACATTCTAGATTTCCTATACTTCACACATGACATCAATAACAAAAAAAAAACATACATCAATTTATCTAATTTGTATTAAAAAAACAAAGAGTAGTAAAAACATGTCCAATAAATGTGAAAGACATGGTGAGATAGAAACTGAGTGAATGAAATTGAGGAACTTTAACAGTAGCAGATATGTTCCTGACGAGTGTCTAAGAACTATCGCCATTGCATCATTTATGTTGTATTCTTCTGAAAAGCCTGAAAGTTACTGATAATCCTAAACTGAAATGGGAATTTGATCATATTAAAATATTGGAGAAATATAGCATAAAAAATGTCATCACGACAAGTCATCCATCAAAAGTGATCACCTCTACCTAGAATCATCTCCGTCTGAATTACCACTAAACCTAATGAGGAAAAAACTCCAGTGGGTACACCAACCCGACGTCCAGTAAACAATCCTTCAAAAGGTAGAAGTACTGCTTTACATTATATATTTATATGGAATTCTGCACGTTATGCTCGTCCACTCAATGTCCACTATATCATGCTCTTAGTAAATTTCACATATTAACAAATTTTGCATATTGATCAAAACCAATTTAATTCAGGCTAGCTCTGGCATGAGGTATGATTGTTTAAACTTTGAAGTTTTGCATCAATTATATAGCAACGAGGTGGTTATTCTAATAAAAAGATAAAACCCAACTATAGCAGTAATTTAGCATTGAGGGATTGATCACCGTGTCCAGCAAAGGAAACAGCAGATGTATACAACTTTATCGCTCCTTTACTTCTTATGCATGCACCAATTACACAGAAGAGTAGCAATTTATAGTTTACAATGTCCTACTAAAAACATGCATGAGGTAAAAACGCTTAAATGGATGAAGAATATAATATCGAATTATAAGCTTGGATACATGGAATTGCTAGACAATATGGCAGATACTCACAACATATGCTTCAAGACCTTCTGGTTCAGCTGGCAAAGCCAGATCTCGACTGGCAGAAACAATGTAATGGCCTTGTAGTAGATCGATTGCATCCTTTAAACCATGCAAAACAATTAAGTTTATTCCGTAAGGACTACATTTTATATATTGAATGGAACATTCCATAGATAGGCTACACAGAAAACTGTTAAATTATAGGAGTGCCTATTAAGTATAACATAAGATACACCCCACAAAAAGGAAACTAGGTGGATCAAATTAAAGATACCAACTAATAAGAGGCAAAGACAAAGCAATGCACAAAGGCACAACAAATATGTGATAGAGATAGATGAAAATTGAAAAATAAAGAAACTCTAGCTCAAGGTTTCAGGAATTAGCCAATAGGGTAGCAAACAGCATACCATTCACATGTACCAGAACGCGGTTCGCCAGCGAACTGGTACATGGTTTCCACGTACAGGTGACCTAAACAGGTGACATATTATGAGAGCTACGATGACAATGTTTGCAGAATGACAGCTTTGTGGCACTTGACAATCAAGAAGACGAAGAAGTTCAACATCTCACATAAGATCACAACAAAATCAGCGTTCCACCCTTGTCGAACGAAGTGTAATTTAGCAAGGATAAATGGAAAAATAATATGTATTTTTTAGTTACTTTTCAAGGCGATGACTTGCTACTTTGAAAAAACATTATTGCTAAGAAGTTGGCAAATAATGAAATTATTTGGTTTTAATTTTTATTATATAATATATTACGTTGCATATGTGCCCCAAAAATATTGTTCACATCCCGGTTCAACGCTTTAGGTACAAACGTTCTGAAGCAGCCTACTCTTTACATACCGCGTACATGCCCCCCCCCCCCCCCCCCCCCCCCCCCCCCCCCCTCCTTTCCTCCTCCTTAGAATACTGCATACCGGAGCGTTCTGCGGTCCAGGTAACCTTTCTAGCCATACAATCTGCTTTTATGTATCTTCAATCCTGAAATTCTTTAATAATAGATACTTCCATTCTCTTTACCATAATGGACTGAGAATTGAGAAAACATGTCATGCTTGTATAACTGGACTTTTATTGAAGAATCGATGGACATTGATCCACTGGCTCTGTCGAATGTCAATGAACACAAAGTTCAGATCCTTAATAAGCTTCTTCCACCAGTTTTGTTAGGTTGAAAGAATAACATGGGTAATTCAACTCAGCGCACTGCAACACTGACGAGAGGACAAGGTCGACAAATCCAATGTTCTAAAAAGGAAATAGAAATACAGTTACACTCAATTATGTTCATTTACTACCATCATGATAGTAATAAGCCTGTTAGAGAGGAGGTGGCCCTTACCAGAGATGAATGAAAGATAAGGATTCAGGCAGCCAACCCCAAAAGTCTAAAGATAAACGCTTTCTTCTTGTTGATTTTCTTGTTGTTTTATGATAGTAATAAGTTTGTACCTATACAGAATCGAAGTCCTATAAGCCTGGAAGGGTGGAAGGTCCATTCAAACATCTTCAGTGCACTTCCATCAACGAAATTTTGGTGGTCCTGTCATGGGTTGTTCTTTAATATAGTGGTCAGGGACATCACCAACCTAAACAAGATTGTTGTTCTTAACTACTTTTATTTACCTCACCTACAACTTTATTAGACATGCTCCACCCTTAATTTGTTCTTCCTTATTAGCTAAACATTGACCTAACATTTGTATCCCTGTTAAGCTCATCTTTGCTAACGAGGTCCCTAACGATCAGAATTTAACCCTCAATAAGGGCGCCAGCACTGCCTAGAAGCATGGATACTTTCTAAAGTGTCCAACGAGGCAAGCAAAAAAGTTTTGGAAGAAAGCTGTAAACTGTCAGTATAATCATGCAAAGCATGATATATTGCCACATGATATGCAACACATGCATAACTAATTAGCAGTATTTATACATTAAGAGCAACCAATAAAAGAGTTCTCAAATAAATGTTACACTAGATCATGTGCCACTCAATTTTTTTAATTAGAATCTTATATTTCCTGAATTGCAATATTCCATATTTCTTGAATGGCAATTACGAATCATCCTGCACCCTACATAAGAAAACCGGTTCTTTTATGTCAGAGTAAATATATACTTGAGCAAGACATCTGATCTCATTATCCTCTCTACTAAAATAGGTGATAAGAAAACCCAAAGTCAGTGGCAAGTTGGCAGGAACATAGCAGCAGCAGAGAATGGAGGAAAACAAGGATGTTAGACGATGTAAACCGTAACTAGTTTCACTGCCTTCTAGGTGTGTAGATAATGTAAAGCACAATCAATGGTGTGAACTTGCAATTTGATGTTTCTGGAAGCGGTTTTGCACGTCAAGTATTTCCTCACACATGTTTTCATTAGTATGTTAGCTCAACTTTGTATGTGCTGTGAAACCCTCTTTTTCAGTTTAGCTTCCTAAGGAAAATTATCAACTCTACCACCTAAGTCATTTACAACTCTACCACCTAAGTCATATACCACTTAGCTCGATGATATCATGTATGTCTTCTCTTTTGATGTAGCCACGTAGAAGATCTTGATTAGTTAAGATCAGATTTTTTGTATTATTTATTATTGATAATAAGGATAGCCATGTCTGGCTTTTAGGATATTTTCTTTATCTTTAGTTAGGATTAGTATTTTATCCTCCAATTGGCAGGTAAATATAGCCCTATTGTACACTAACACACTGACCATTTATCATAAACTTTATTTGAAGAGTTTCCTCTCTTTTGATATTTTGCTGGACTCCAAGGCGCCATGAATAGAGTATCGTCCGTGGACTCGGACACGTTGTGGATTCGGGAAACTACGGTGTCACTTTCGGCAGCACTACTTATCTCTACGGCAGTTGTTTCGGCGGCGGCGGCGGCGGTGTCAACGCCCTCAATTCCACTTCCGCGCTTGTGGATCTGATCTTCGCGACCGTCCCCCACATCATCTTCCCTCTTAGGTCACTATATCATTTTTTTCATAAGTCGATAGATATTCATTTTAGGTCAATTTGAAACATGATTTCTTTCCACAAACTTCATCCTTTGGAGATGTATATGTTATATATTCCAATTGTTCCATAGTAATGTTCATAAGTCTCATACTATGACAATCTTGCAGCATTGAATATCTCCTTTGGTAGTTGCCAAATACTCCTCATGTCAGACACTTGTTTACTTATAACAGTTTCACCTTAATAACCATAGTAGCCATTTATTTCCTGGATAATTGCAAATCCCGATAATATATTCAACGAGCAATGATTCATATGATGAAACAGGGGGGGGGGGGGGGGGGGGGGGGAATCTAAAATGCTGATCATCAGAATATACCAAAATATTCAACGAGCAATGATTCATGACGCTACATGAAGTACCAACTCTTGACGATTGCATTATACATCTTTCAGTGGCAGGAATATAAAATTAGTTACCTGCTTGCTCCCATCTGCAAAATTGTTCAGGTAATATCGAGCTAATGAATTCCATCCATCTTTTGCAATACCTTGAATTGTTCGTGTACCGCACCTGGAGAAAAATAAAGTGTCAATCTATAAAATATATTTAATAGGATACTCCAAATTGATATACGGAGGTGACTTCTATTACTTAAAGCGGATATCGACGATAATGTACATAAGACCATCTAAAATATAACAAGTAAAATTAAGTTCTTGTATCAAAAGAAAGGAAGACATCAAGCGTTGGATTTATGATTAAAACAAAAGGATGTCAAATCACTTCTTGGGCTTTAGCTATTGCGAAGAAAGCAAGCAGCTCGTCAATCTCAACTGCAACAAGACAAATCTTTTCACTGACATTTCATATCAAATTATTCATTGATAAGGGAGGAACAACTGTCTCTGTGCGGCTGTGCCACAAGGCTCCTGCAAATTGCAGGATCTTGGGAGACCTTGATAATATAGATTTGATGGTGTTTAATTCCGTTTCCTTATTGTGAGCCATATTTTGAACTTTAACTTGATTGATAAGAAAAAGAGGATAGATGTGGGCCACAACTAATAATGCGAAATCCTGTGGCTGACATCCACATATGAATAATGTCTCTTTTTTTAAATCAACATTATTCCAATTGCCTATAAGATAACTGATTTAGGACAATCCAAAATTAAGAGTGTAAAATAAGAGGGCAACATAGTTTTTAGAATCTATTCTCACTGATTACAAATTTCATATAAGATCCTTCTTTCTTATTTATTTATGGGATTGACATTCGCTCATTGGCTTAATGTGTGATACAGATAACTTACGTCATCTTTCCTCTTCCTCTAGACTCTTTATAGCCTACAGGAACTTGATGAGTGCTCCTTAGTTGCATGAGCTTATATTGCATATCCAAAAGGTAGGTCTAACTACCTCCCAACTGTCCCCCTAGGTTTGACATGACTTTATGCTCATAGCTACCTTGACTAAGGAATTTCCTACCAACATAGAGGGTTGACGTCCGATCATAAAAACTTTGTCACATCCTTTAGGGAGATCTGATGGGAGAAGGTTTGGAGGAGGAGAATCTTTTATTTTATTGTTAGTTCATTACTATGCTGCATTATCATCGTCAAAACTAGGAACCAAAACGTTCCTTTTAAAGTTCTACCTTTAATATTTTTTGTTATTATTTCATGCTTTTTCATTTTTTTGCATATAGTAAAGTCTTGCCAATGTTTTTAGTTACTGTAGTGAGAATGATATGCTTTAGAATAAAAGTTCAGTAACATTTCATCATCAAGATTTCAATTGAATCATATCTTATTTCACTTGAATCAAATAAGACATAATTAAAATCAGAACTAAAGCTGTAGAGAAGAATAATAGGATGTTCTTTATTAATGAGAGTTACATATACATATAGGAGAGGCTAACCCCTCTCACTATTATTCTAACCGATGTGGGACTAAAGCCCAATAGATACTAACCAATACTACTAATACTTAATATCCTTCCTCAAGTTGGAGCTTCCTCAAGTTGGAGCATAGATGTCAATCATGTCCAGCTTGTTACACAAAAATTGAACCCGATGATCCAAAAGATTTGTGAAGATATCGGCTATCTGATCACCGATCCTCACGTGGTGGAACTTTATTATCCCCTTTTTATACTCATCACGGACAAAGTGAATGTCGATTTCGATGTGCTTCGTCCTTTCATGAAATATATGATTGATAGCAATATGGATAGCAGACTAGCTATCACACCACATGTCCGCTGCTTTAGATCATGCTTCTTCTTCCAGCTCATGTAGAAGATACTTCAGATATAACACATCTGTGGTGCCATGAGCAATGACTCGATATTCTGCTTACAAACTTGATCGTGCTATCACACTCAGCTTCTTGCTCTTCCACGATACCGAGTTTCCGCCAATAAATACCGAGTAGCTAGACGTAGACTGTCTATCTGTCAGGCTTATACCCCAGTCAGCATCGGTAAAGCACTCAACATGAGTATGTCCATGATTCTCCATCCGAATTTACTTTTCCGAATTCTGGACTAGATAACGCAGAATTCTGAGAATTGTATGTCAGTGCGGAACTCGTAGAGAAGCCATATCTACTTGTGACACTCACGACAAAGAAAATGTTCGAACGAGTCATGACCGCAAAGTAGTTGAGTTTTCCAACCACTCGACGATCTGGATTGGTCATCAGGACCCCCTCGTCTGAGAGTAACTTCGCTCCTGAATCCATGGGTGAGGTTGCTCCCTTGGCTTGCATCATTCCTGCATCATTTAGTATGTCCAGCACATACTTCCTCTTAAACATTACAATGTTCCGTTTATCCCGTGTCACTTCAATGCCCAAGAAGTAGTTCAACGATCACATATCCTTGGTATGAAATTATTCTCCCAGAAACTTCTTTAGTCTTGCAATACCCTGGTTGTCATCTTCCGTGATCACAATGTCGTCAACATAGACACCAAGTAGTATCACTCCAGCTAATTACTGTCGGTAGAATACCGAATGATCCTTCTTTGATGGACACATGCCAAACTGAGTAACAACCTGTGTAAATTGACCAAACCACGCACGAGGTGATTGTTTGTGTAGTGCCCCGCTCCTAACGTTCCACTATGTAAGGTTGTAGCTTGATAAACTCGATCGAAACCGAGTATTGGGAAAAACTTACGTCGGCATCGAATCGATCATTGACGAATGCATAAGAACTTTTCCAACTGATGGATCGGTTTCTTTTGAAATAAGTCCAAGAGTTTTCTCTGGATATTTTGCTGCTTGGTTTTGATGGATGCTTTTCTGAATAGTTTTCGATGATTTGATTCTTATTGTCCGTTTTTATCGATTTTCCTTGCTTCATTCTTAATAATTTTGAGAGAAATGAACATAAATGAGACGGAGTATTAACCAAACTGTTGGTGCCACTGCAGGCGGACGCGTGACGGAAGGCTAATCGCACAAGTGTTCCTTTTTCTCTCGGCAATCCTCTAATTGGTGAGTGGTGGATTCTCTGCGGTGGTTTGACCCTTCTTCGCTACTCCTTCATGCAAATCAATTGAATTCTCTTCTTGCCTTGCTACATCCGTTGATCGATTACATGATGCTTGTAATGCTACAAGTCGATACCACTAAGATGCTAGTGTAATGAACACATTGATTATGCTAATAACACCAAATGAATGAATGAAATGCTACATGACCCTATGTGAACTGAAATGATGTGATAAATGTTACAAAGTAATAAATTGACGCAATATGAATTGATGAGACAAATGTTGGAAATGGAATAATCACTATGTGATGATGCGGTGAATAAGAATGAATATGTTGCCTATTTACTTTCAAAAAATTTACCATGCATACTATGTTTATCGAGTCGGACATGCATTCGCATGATCATAGACAGCTTGTGTACAAGGAGAGAAATAAGTTTCCTTGAACGATACCGGGGACACTAGGACTGATTCGGCCTGGAGAAAACGTAATGTGACACGAGGTATCAGAACATTCATTCAGGCTTACAACCTGTTTTGAATGACGCGTCGTATACCCTTCGAAGTCCTATATGACAAAAGTCCTAAATGGTGGAATAACACCAGCGATCGTGTTATAATGATGCATGCTAATCAATGTCTTGTGCAGGGACGGTACATATTATTATTATTATTATTATTATTATTATTATCATGTATTTTATGCAGAAAAGTTGGAATCGAACGATGGTAAAGTGAATGGTTACTTTCATAAGTTATCATCATTATAAATTATTGTAATTTGCTAGCCCCTAATAAAGATATTTTAAAATGCTTGTCATTGATTTCATAAATGTTGGTTTAGCTGGGTGGGTCAAAGGGACTCACCAGCGCATTTTTATAATGCGCTGACCCCTCCTCCACGGGTACTGGAGAAGGCGTGGGCGCAAGTTAGAGATAAGGCTTTTGTTGTTGGTATTTTCAAGTTACTTTCGAATAAAGACAAAATATTGCGGAGGTTTCAAGATTTGTTGCTTAGATTTTCATTGTAATAAAATGGCATAACGTATGGACTGAAAAGTTATTTCATGACAGCCTATCAGTTTTCTTTTCATGAATCAATATAGGTCAGAACATTTCAAAGAATACTGAGAAAAGTTGTATCTGCTGCTATTATCATTAAAATGTGTTATTTCTTCCTATACTGTGTCTTCGATATTTCTGCTGAGTTGCTTAGTGTGAATATTTTAAAATGACACAAATGTGCACGTTCTTGCCTTGTACAAATGCAACATCAGACTTGTAAGACATCTATCATGTCCAGCGAGGACGATCGATTCAGTACAGTCGAAGCGGTGTCGAAAGATTTACGAAATCGGGACGTGACAGTTTGAGACTGTAGAGAGCCTTCCGCAGATGACACACTTTACCCTCCCTTGCAACGAATCCGGGAGGTTATACCACATATACTTCTTCAATATCCCCGAGAAGAAATACATTTTTGATATCCAGTTGATACAATGGCCAGTCGTAGCGAACATCTAAGGCCAAAAGTACGCGCACATATGTCATCCTGGCAACTGGAGAAAAGATCTCAAGATAATCCTCAACATAGGTCTGAGCATATCGTTTAGCCACCAGACGAGCCTTTAGACGATCAAGAGTGCCATCCAGTTTTATTTTGATCGTGAACACCCATTTGCAACCTACTGCATGCTTACCAGTATGTAAATCTACCAAGTCCCAAGTATGATTTTTCTGGAGTGCTTGCATATCCTCTTCCATAGCAGCACGCTAACCGGAATGTTTGAGACCCTCCTCGACAGCATTGGAAATCTGAATTCTATCAATAGTAGCTACCAAAGCCTGAGTATGGCTCGCGAGCCCTTTGTAGTTGCTGACATTCAAGGGATGATCACGACACGTACGACGAGGTCGAGCTGGTGGAACAGGCAGAGGCAAATCAGTGGAAGAGGATGATGCTTCTGTGACCGTAGGTACTATATGCGATGTTCGTTCGAGCGACGTCGGCACTTACTAAACCTGTGTTTGCGAACCATCGGAACAAAATTCTGGCTCGATAGGGGAGGACTCTTACGCGGGGGGGGGGGGGGGGGGGGGGGCGCTGTTGTGTTTGAACTTTGAACAGAAAACAACAAAAATTCCTCTTGTGGGTAAACATGTGGAGGAAACGTGGTTTCAACGAAGGTAACATTCCGAGAGAAAATACTTTTCAAGGTATAGAAAAAACACCGATACCCTTTCCGAACTTTAGGATACCCGAGGAAAACACATTTGATTGCCTTAGGATCTAATTTAGAAAGAGTCGGTCGGGTATTCCGAACATAGCACAAGCAACCAAAAATTTTGAGAGACTGAGGAAACGACTATCAATCGGGATATAACTGGAAAAAGGGAGTAGTACAGACATCATCAGGATATAACCAGGAAAAAGAGGCGGCTGGGGCAGGGAGGGCGATGAACGTCAGCGGGATTTATGGTTAGGATTTTTTTTTATGGATAGAGGGGTGGATGGGTTATGGCTCTGATGTCACGCCCCGCTCCCGTAGGAGCGATCGTCCTCGCTAAGGCGTGATGCCGCACGGGCCTAGGTTGCGCCCGTGCAAGGCTAAGTCCAGAAACGGCCGATTTGAGCTAGGCCACAGAGTCGCACAGAGTGTCCCCATTTGCAGCGGAAAGTAAATGAACACAAATTGAAGCGAATTCAACTCTTTATTGATATTCAAGACGTTTACAAGCGGTGCTAGGCCGATATTACAAATCGCTCAAACTCTCTCTCTCTCTCTCTGAAATATAAAAAAGGCGTGCCAAGTGGCTTACAACATAGAATGATTCATGGCGATGTTCCGATACATTATGTCCTGTATAGGGTGCTTCAGCTCCTTGCAACGCTCCAAGGCTCCAGAGATAGCTCCGCGCCTTAGCACGTTCGATGGAAGCTACGCACCCGCCGACGATACCTGCATCCTGCAAGTAGACTGTGGGGTTATCAGTATATTATTATGCACTGGTGGGGAGGCTAGCTCGCCCACAACGCTATCATTACCAAACACGTTCCTTTTACTTTTGTGCATCTCTATCATTCATTGTCTTTCTAATATTGCCTTAGGATCAATTTCATGGCATATGTCATAACCTATCCCGTGTTGCCAAGATTCAAGTGTCGCATGAAAATACATGTACGACTTACCCATACTTACCGTCCTGCCTTCCCTGTCCAAAGTAAACCAAGTTAGTCAAACAATTCATGTGTAATATCATAACGTGATTCTTGGAAACGTTCAATATCATGGACGTGTCCCTGCCTCAGTTTCTAGCGCGTCGTAGGCGTATTCTCTAACTCATTGTACGAAGTATTCATTATCATTTGGTGTGATACATTTCAATGTCTGTTCAGAGGGCGTTTTGTTCAGATTAACTTAGACCACTTTGATTTCCATACAAGGACTTGCACGTGGATTGCCACCAGCAAAGCCCACTTAAATCTATATGCACCGGTCGCTGGCATCACAAGCCATTTTGGACATCCAAGCCATTGTATTTCTCAACTTAGCGTAGGGTGTGGACTGGCACACACCCCGTTAAGTCTTTCTTGAAATACTGCAGCACTTACGTCCCCTGGATGGCCAAGTCCGCACCCAGGCAACCCGTAAGCCTTATTTGATTCCACCTAGGCCGGCCACGATCCTCCCTTTGATCATGCCGCGGAATCCGTATCACCCGTGCACGGGTCCGTCCACGACCATTTCGTATTTTATCATCATAGGCTAACCCTTAGCCACAATGCGTTATCGACCAGGTTGGCGTCCGTGCAGCGCGGGTAGCGAGCCCCGTTGTACGTGCCCGTCACACCTGTCGCTAACCATTCCTTTCTTTCTTATCTTTTCTTCATTCTTTCTTTTCTTTCTTTCTTTCTTTCACTTGTTCATTCGTTCATTGATTCATTCACATATTTATTCATTTCATTCGTCGATTCATTCATTTACTTATTCATTCATTCATTCATTTATACATTTTGCAACTCCCCGTGTGGGAGTCGCCTTGGCGACCCATCGGTCCCATAGTCTTTCAATGTTGCTAACTCTACTCGGAACGACTATGTCGATAGTCTTCCCGTTTCATTGTTGTAACCCATTCATTGTTTGATTGTTGAACGCATAGGGGAACTTGAACGTAAGCTTGTACCGTAGCACAAGCATGGAGCGCGGTACGAGAGTTCTCATTTTCCAAATTCCTTTCCATATTCTATACAAGCATGCAAGATGGGATTATTCCCTTAGCTAGGTGCGTTGAGTCATTCATTCATTTATTAGCATGCGCGGTGTTATCGCCTAGCGATTCTCGTGATAGTGTCCGCATTGTTAAGTGTCTAGGCTAAGCAGTGACGGGTTCATCGGAGCCACCCACCTTAGCGATGTTCGCATCGGCCGAGCGATACTCCGAGCGCGCCTTTGAAAGTCTAAGTCTGGATTCATCTTGACGGGCCAATGTAAGCCTTGCATCGATTCTTCATCAGGTCGATGCCAACTCTTCGGGTCGACGGCTCGTTTGAGTCGTTGCACTTGCCGTTTGAATCGGCGTTCCGCTAGGGCGGAGCGGGTCACTACATAATACACCACTCAAAATAAGTCTCGTCCTCGAGACTTCCTGAGTGCAGGCCATCCTACTATTCCTTAACTCGCGTCGTCGTGTTTCTTAGGCAATCCCTATCGAACGGCTCTATCATTCTATGGCACTGAACTATACTCGATACCTTTCCAAGTTTCGCGTCGCATACGTTCGGGCCGATTTTATTGGATAACTTTTCATTCATTTTAGAGTTGTTGGTTCTTATTCAATTCAAGCGTTTCTTCGACTCGGTTGCTATTTTGACGTATCATGGGACTGAAACGGTCGCACGAGGTGCGTTGAAATTCGTCAAATACGAGTTTCGTAGGCTGAGGCAAACTCACTTTCGTTTATGCGCATCGCGACACCCACTTGCAGCTGCATTCGAGTTCATCATATCGCTGAGTTTGGATCGTGCACATATCCAAGGCGTCCCTCGAATACGTACATTTCAACCAAGCTTAGCGACTAGCGAAGTCGGACAAGCTACTTGTGATAGTTTTGATTTGCCGATCGCTTTGCTAACTTCGATTTAAAACCGAACTCATTTGTGTATTACATATGTCGTTTATCTCGGTCCTCGAGATGATTCGATTCGCTTCTCAAGCGTTATTGTCAACAAAATCAATACGATTTCTTCTTAGCGGGGTCGACCAAGCCTAAGTAATGTCCGTCCGATTCAAAACCAAGTATTGCACTATCATCGAGTACGTCTTCCGACCAATGATTCAATTCGTTATTCCAACTTTACTTGCGCATCATCCATCCCTATCATTCCCTTCGTTTGGGGCCAATTTCGTCGTCGTTCACGCACACTCCCAGTTCCCCGTCCTACTCTAAGTCTTATTGTCCCAAGTCTATCGTCCGTTCAGACGATACCGTAAATGCCATCGCACAGGTTCAATCACTCAACATAGGGTCGTCCGCCTATCCGCTAGGTCAGCTCACAAGGTCATAGTTACACGTCAAGTCCGTGGCTCATCGTGCAAGGTCGTTGCACGACGCTCGTCCCAAATCCTATGGTCAAACCATTTGTTCGTTTATACGGAAGTTTCTACCCAAGCTCGCGTCACTCAGATTTCTAAACATCGAACATGATCATCTAATTCGCATCAAGACTTACGTTGCACATATTCAATTCTGTTCAATCACCAGTTCTAACCAATTCATGTATTCGATTACGAGGTCATCCAGCTCGACAATACATTGCGCCCTAATCTCACGCGAGTCCGATTATCCACGGCGGTTCATGAATCACCATACAACGCTCCCGCGGAATAATCATTCTCATCGAGGCGTAACTCTTGTTTGAGTTTTAGACTAACCCATTCTCGATACGCAGATTGGACCTACTCAATCCTCAAGTTACAAATTCATTCTCGAGTCCACCTTCGCGTCAAACCACAAGTCGAAGCAATCAGATTGCCACGCCATCCAAGTTTAATCACTCCCGCTGTATGAATCACCATATCAGCGCTCACGCGGAGTGATCGCCATAATCCGACGCGGCGCATGTGCGAGGCTGGAGTTGCGCTCGCATAAGACAAGAACGTCAACGTTGTGGTTGTCAACAAAGCAAATCCAAGCATTTCATTTTCTATCCAAGACAAGATCAATAGTCCATTTATATTTCGTTCAACTAGAAAATCCTCGAGCCAAATCTATCTTTTCCTTGACACATTTTTAATATTTCCAATATAGCGTCCAACGGAACAATGACATTTGCACGACCGTCATTCGCCGAGTCAGGGTACCCCCGAGTTATCGCATATCGATCTTTGATACGCCTCAATACCATCGACGATATGCGTAACCTGACGATCTTCCTTTGCAACCAATTTCGAGTCGTGCGACGATGCCGTTGTCCGAGTTGGATATTCCACAATTTTATTTAATATTCAAGATCAAGTTCCGTCGCTCTTCCTCAAGCTCATTTCAAGATCGTTGTTCTAAACCCAAGTCACACTTTCTTTGAATCAATCCGAAATCGTACGAGCGATCCTCTAGGTTTCCTCGATCAAGACCATTCATTTCCATTCATCATTCCGAACCATTTTCTAACTCGCGTTGTCCATTGACAAGTTGTACAGCGACATCTCGTTCGGGACATTCGAAGTCACGACCAACTAAGCGTGACGCGTTCTAAGGCTTTGCGCGATCGCATCGCCTCGCCGACATACCCGTTCTATCCGTATATCTTGTAGTCTCGCTCGAACAATTTCTATAACGTCCATACACCACTCAGGGTTCGAGCCACTCGACTAGTCGTCGACACTCACTCTTATCCTTCTCCGAACCTATCACATACACCACTCGGGTTCAAGCCATCCTATTTAGTCCTCAATCACATTTCGCGTCATGCGCTAAGACATCATTTAGATTCGTTCGACGAATCTCTAGCGTAATCGTATTACGTCGCCTCGACGTACTAAGTCGTTCGTATTATCCTCAAAATCCAATAAATCTTCCGTGCACGCCTAAGCGTTAACTCGATAGCGTTCCTATCGATAGACACTCAAAGTGTATCTCCGTTCTCGATCGAGCGATACTTGATATCGCTCGCAACCCGATTGCACCCAAAAGTCGAGGTGCGCGACGTGCGGACTAAGTTGTACCGCTTAACCATCCCGTACGGACTACATTCAAGTTTGCACGCTCACTTATTCTCGTTCGCAATTCGTTTGCACCAAAGAGTCTAGGTGCGCGATACTCCGCACAACTTAGCCAAAAGGCTGCGTGCATGACCATCCCGTTCGAACTATACTCGGGTCTCGTGTACTCGTTTGCTATCGTCAGCGTAAGCTTATTCAAGCACGTCTCGCGTTTGCTAACTCTTAGCATCAATTCCGTCCAACTCAAGTACGTCGTGGTTCGGCACAAAGGCCTTCGCCTATCGATCCCGTCCAACTGAGTACTCGTACGAGCTTTTGAAAATATTAGACTTATTGTATGGAACATCCCAAGGCACAACGAGAGAGAGCGTACACTTCTTTTGTTTCAAAACCGAGCTTTCAAAACTGAGAAAATCGAAATGAAGTCCAAGGACGTAAAGTCGTGCTCTGATACCACTATGTCACGCCCCGCTCCCGTAGGAGCGATCGTCCTCGCTAAGGCGTGATGCCGCACGGGCCTAGGTTGCGCCCGTGCAAGGCTAAGTCCAGAAACGGCCGATTTGAGCTAGGCCACAGAGTCGTACAGAGTGTCCCCATTTGCAGCGGAAAGTAAATGAACACAAATTGAAGCGAATTCAACTCTTTATTGATATTCAAGACGTTTACAAGCGGCGCTAGGCCGATATTACAAATCGCTCAAACTCTCTCTCTCTCTCTCTCTGAAATATAAAAAAGGCGTGCCAAGTGGCTTACAACATAGAATGATTCATGACGATGTTCCGATACATTATGTCCTGTATAGGGTGCTTCAGCTCCTTGCAACGCTCCAAGGCTCCAGAGATAGCTCCGCGCCTTAGCACGTTCGATGGAAGCTCCGCACCCGCCGACGATACCTGCATCCTGCAAGTAGACTGTGGGGTTATCAGTACATTGTTATGCACTGGTGGGGAGGCTAGCTCGCCCACAACGCTATCATTACCAAACACGTTCCTTTTACTTTTGTGCATCTCTATCATTCATTGTCTTTCTAATCTTGCCTTAGGATCAATTTCATGGCATATGTCATAACCTATCCCGTGTTGCCAAGATTCAAGTGTCGCATGAAAATACATGTACGACTTACCCATACTTACCGTCCGGCCTTCCCTGTCCAAAGTAAACCAAGTTAGTCAAACAATTCATATGTAATATCATAACGTGATTCTTGGAAACGTTCAATATCATGGACGTGTCCCTGCCTCAGTTTCTAGCGCGTCGTAGGCGTATTCTCTAACTCATTGTACGAAGTATTCATTATCATTTGGTGTGATACATTTCAATGTCTGTTCAGAGGGCGTTTTGTTCAGATTAACTTAGACCACTTTGATTTCCATGCAAGGACTTGCACGTGGATTGCCACCAGCAAAGCCCACTTAAATCTATATGCACCGGTCGCTGGCATCACAAGCCATTTTGGACATCCAAGCCATTGTATTTCTCAACTTAGCGTAGGGTGTGGACTGGCACACACCCCGTTAAGTCTTTCTTGAAATACTGCAGCACTTACGTCCCCTGGATGGCCAAGTCCGCACCCAGGCAACCCGTAAGCCTTATTTGATTCCGCCTAGGCCGGCCACGATCCTCCCTTTGATCATGCCGCGGAATCCGTATCACCCGTGCACGGGTCCGTCCACGACCATTTCGTATTTTATCATCATAGGCTAACCCTTAGCCACAATGCGTTATCGACCAGGTTGGCGTCCGTGCAGCGCGGGTAGCGAGCCCCGTTGTACGTGCCCGTCACACCTGTCGCTAACCATTCCTTTCTTTCTTATCTTTTCTTCATTCTTTCTTTTCTTTCTTTCTTTCTTTCACTTGTTCATTCGTTCATTGATTCATTCACATATTTATTCATTTCATTCGTCGATTCATTCATTTACTTATTCATTCATTCATTCATTTATACATTTTGCAACTCTCCGTGTGGGAGTCGCCTTGGCGACCCATCGGTCCCATAGTCTTTCAATGTTGCTAACTCTACTCGGAACGACTATGTCGATAGTCTTCCCGTTTCATTGTTGTAACCCATTCATTGTTTGATTGTTGAACGCATAGGGGAACTTGAACGTAAGCTTGTACCGTAGCACAAGCATGGAGCGCGGTACGAGAGTTCTCATTTTCCAAATTCCTTTCCATATTCTATACAAGCATGCAAGATGGAATTATTCCCTTAGCTAGGTGCGTTGAGTCATTCATTCATTTATTAGCATGCGCGGTGTTATCGCCTAGCGATTCTCGTGATAGTGTCCGCATTGTTAAGTGTCTAGGCTAAGCAGTGACGGGTTCATCGGAGCCACCCACCTTAGCGATGTTCGCATCGGCCGAGCGATACTCCGAGCGCGCCTTTGAAAGTCTAAGTCTGGATTCATCTTGACGGGCCAATGTAAGCCTTGCATCGATTCTTCATCAGGTCGATGCCAACTCTTCGGGTCGACGGCTCGTTTGAGTCGTTGCACTTGCCGTTTGAATCGGCGTTCCGCTAGGGCGGAGCGGGTCACTACATCTGATACCATATAGAGAAGAATAATATGATGTTCTTTATTAACGAGTTATATATATATATATATTGGAACCACCTTATGTTTGCGATGGGGTTTGACGAGAGGTGGGTAGCGAGGGTGAGGGAGTGTATATGCTCCCTTACATTTTCGGTCCTCATCCAGGGTACCCCATATGGATGCTTCAAGAGCAACAGGGGACTGCAGCAGGGGGATCCTCTTTCCCCGTACCTGTTCACTCTGGTGATGGAGTACTTCACTTGCATGATGGACCTGGCTGTGCATAGTAGAAAGATTGTCCCTCTCTTCAGGCTGGTTAAGCCGGTGGTGTCCTACTTGATCTATGCTGACGACCTCTTGGTGTTCCTTTATCAATCTATGAGGGGGATGAGTGCGCTTTCAGATATTATGGAAGAGTTTGGGAGGTTGTCCGGACTTCAGCTGAATAGGGAGAAGAGCACGGTTTATTTCAGCTCTCAATGCACCCTCAAGGAGGAAATGGCCCATGCTGTGGGAGTGGGAAAGGAGAGCTACCGGTAAAGTATCTGGGGGTACCGTTGACGGTCAATTATGCTAGGGATCAGGATTGTCACAGCCTGGTGGATTTTGCCCAAAGGAAAGTGGAAGGCTGGCATGCAGCTGGACTTTCTTTTGGTGGCCGTATTGAACTGATGAGGTCTGTTATTTCTGGCATCGCTATGTTCTGGCTGCAGTCGATTCAGATACCGGTAGCCACCATAAGGAAGGTGGAGACCATATGTGCAAATTTTATCTGGAGATGAGGTATGCATGCGATCGCTTGGGAACAACTCTGCAGGACCCGGGAGGAAGGAGGAGTGGGGTTGCGACCTCTACGGACGGTTAGGGAGCCATCTGGGGTGAGGATGGCGTGGCAGTTCATCAAGGGAGGTTCGCTTTGGGCAGAGTGGCTGGCTAGCAGATATTTGCGGCGGACGAATTTCTGGACATGAAAGATAGATAACAATTTCTCGGTCTCATTTAAGGCTATCCTTCGGTGCAGACCGGTTCTCCAGTCGTCTATTTGCAGGATTATGAAAGATGGGGCGAGCATTGATCTCTGGCTCGACCCGTGGATGGGTAATGGTTCCCTCCTGGGGATCTTGGGTGCACAGATGGACAAAGAAACGGGCAGGGGGATGAAATGTAGTCGGATCATCAGGGATGGGATCTGGAGGCCTGAGGAGTATCCACTAACTGCTCAGTTTGGAGAGGCGATTCGTCAGATCACTATTGATACTAGCCAACCTGCTGACTCCTGGAGATGGGTTGACCCTGATTCGGATGGAGGGTCAGGGATATTCCGATTTAAAAGTTGCTACAATCTGGTTCGGACCCCACATGCCAGGATTGCTGAGTATGACTTTATCTGGGCAAAGGGGATTGCTCGCAAAATGCAGCTTTGTTTATACAAACTCCTTCTAGGCAGGTTGATGACGAGGAACAAACTTCTCAGGTTTGGGATGCAGATCCAGACCCAAAGTGCATACTGTGTACAGGTGAGGCCGAATCTATGGGATACCTATTCTTTGAGTGTCCGATGACTTGGCACATTTGGTCAGAGCAGTGCATGCGATCGATGGGTGGAGTTGGCAGTGCTAGAGATATTCGGAGGATCCTCAGCTGGATCAGAGATCGCCGAGGCATGGACCCTAGTTGGGCCAAGATTGCTAGAGTTCGACTTGCAGCATCAGTTTGGCACGTCTGGAGGGAGCGCAACAGGCGTATATATTTGAGGGGTTGGCTACTCCTCCTGTAGGAATTCTACATAATATAGAATTCGATGTATCTGTAATGGCCCCTTAACTAGGGAGGGAGAGATGTGAGAATAGTGTATTGTAATACCTTTACTGCGATTTGCGTGGAATAAAATTTACCCTTATTCCAATATATATATATATATATATATATATATATATATATATATATATATATATATATATATATATATATATATATATATTGGAACCAGGTAAATTGTTTCTGGAATCGCTCCCACTGGAATTCGAGCTCCTGACCACTCGGGCCACATGCATCTCTCTTAACCACTAGGCTAGAGGTCATTTGCAGAGTTATATATATATATATATATATATATATATATATATATATATATATATATATATATTTGGAAAAAATGTGAATCCAAAAGAAAAGCCATAATCTTACAACATACAAACAGAGTGGGACTCCCACTCATCAACTCATCAATTCTCCATAGCATTTACATCAAACTCGATGTTATGGAGAATGCCAACCGGAGGGGTGACCAGCCCCTCAAAGACCCGACGGTTTCGCTCCCGCCATATATGCCAAACCGAAGCAACCAGACGAACTCTGGCTGTTCGGAACCAGTCCTACCCTCTACCCCTACTATCACGGATCACCGAAATGATGTCCCCAATACATTTTCCAGAGGCGCACACTCCCAATACACGACTCTGCTCCGACCAGATCTGCCATGTCAGAGTGCACTCGAAAAAGATATGCTTTATAGATTCAGACTCCAAACCGCAAAGCACACACATGGGATCCGGAACCGGCACTCCAAACGAACTCAGGCGATCTCTAGTCAAGAGGCGGCCCAGTAGAAGCTTGTATACACACAACTGCATCTTCCTGGCCAGACCCTTGCACCAAACGAACTCGTAATCAGAGCTCAACGGGAAAGTACGCCGGAGAAGGTTGTAGCAGCTGTGGAATTGGAACTCCCCAGTCCCCGAAGATGCTCCAGTCGGCTCCCAAATCCACCTATCCACAGGCAAAGTCGGATCAATGACAGTAGACATAATGCTCCCACCTAGCTCCTCAGTGAACCGATAAGAATCCGGCCTCCACTCCCCATTTCGTATGATACGACTGCACGACAAACCACGCCTGTCCTCCTGATGAGTCGGGGCTCCTCTGATGTCCAACAACGAACGCCGATCTATCCAAGGATCCCGCCAGAGGTCCGTACCCGACCCGTCCTTCATGACCCTCCGGATAGCAGACTTGAGCACCCCCTGTGTCTCAAGACAGTCTTGAACGTGACTGAATGGTTGTTGTCAGTAGAACACGTCCAAAAGCTGTCCTGCTTCATGTATCTGTTGTGCATCCAGTCTGCCCAGAGAGATCCCCTGCTGATGAATCTCCAGGCCAGCTTAAGCGCAAAAGCCTCCCTAATCTCCAGCAACGGTCTGAGCCCCACTCCTCCCTCCTTCCTGGGACGACAGAGCTGGTCCCATGAGATCGCATGCATACCTCCCCTCCAAATGAAATCGGCACATAGTACTAGTACTTAACACAAGCAAATATAAGGACTTCATGTAACCCCTCTCACTATTATTCTAACCGATGTGGGACTAAAGCCCAATACTACTAGTACTTAACACAAGCAAATATACTTGAGCAGTTTACATGTTATGATTTCCATATTTTGCAGGCTATATGTTTGGGGCTCCTTAAAATTCGACTATATTTGAGTAGAACTAAGGGAGAAGCACCAAAACCCATATAACATTGTAGCAAATAAGCGTTCTATCTGTAAATACTATGAGCTTGGCAAAAATGTAAGAGGAGATTAACTCAACATTAGAAGAAGATGAATTGTGCAGGGCTGATTCTGGTACAACATTAAGATTTAGGAACAATTTTTATAAAAATAATAGATAGCATGTCATTATAACCCAAAAGGCAAATTCATTTGTAAGATACCTGACAAAGTCTCCTTTCAAGGCAGGGGTTCCAGAGTATTGGATGCTTATTTCATCTCCATGATTAGCCCACACTGAAACACAAAACTTTACACTTTTTAGAATGTGAGGCTACCTTACGCTATAAGTAAAAAAACTAATAACATCACCATGTTGTGAATTTTTTTTGGGGGTGAAGCATGTTGAAAGCTCAATACTATGCAGAAAAATGAACTCACAAGAAGAGATCTGTATGGATCTTGCTTGTACTTACTATTTTTGAAGCTTGTGTCAAAAGTTGGATATGCACTAATGGAGTCATTAGCATTGAAAACTCCAATTTGGTTGAGTTGTCTTTCCATTACTTTTCTTGCAATCATGCTCTGCACGACACAAATTTGAATATCAATTTGTACATAAGACTATTTAATTCTAAAATCAAATGACATGGCAATACAATGAACAACAGAGAAAATTAGGTTTAAGAGCACAGAAAGACATGTTTCTTTGTTTACTGTATGCAACATAAAGCAGCAGTCACTTCAATAAAGACAACCAGATAAGAAATGTGGTACATGCATCTCACAAGATTACATGAAGTCCTTATATTTATTAGTTTAGTAAATAAGAATAAATGAAGTTGACATTCATCTAATGTTGGGCTATCATGATTTGTGTGTTGTTTAATAGGGTATAGATCTTTACGTTACAGGCCTACTTTATGGATTGTAACTTGTAACAAATTCATGAGTGCCCAACACATAATAATTTGAGACTTCTGCTAGTTCCTCTTTGATGCCTCCCAACATATCCTAATCATATCTGCGCAACATGTCTTCATTAGTAGAGGCTTTCTTTTGCACCAGAAGACCATGGCGAATGAAAAAAGTGTGCAACATAAAACATTGCTGAATAATGTAAAAAACATCAACTGTTTCTGCAAGCAGTGACCTGCATCGATATAGTGTGTATAGCTAATGAGAAACATTTATGCCTCTTTCTACTATAAATAGTTCGTACTAGCCTGAATTTCCATGGTTATTTTTATGTATTTCTCATACGAAACAAGTAAGCATGTAGCCAGATATGGACTTTTTACTGTCCTCTTCTGGGATTAAAACTAGTAAAATTTAACATCTCCATCTATGAAATATATGCTCCTGTAACACTAGTTCTTGGGACCAGCATGGTAGATTTACCTCACCGCATAAACATAATGCAGAAGTCAGTTAATATGATTTACGAGAATTATTCCATCACCTAGGAGGATTCTATCAAATTTTCAAGTCTTCATTTCTCCACACCTCAATCAGGATGATGCTGCATTCATTCTTTCGCTACATTTGCTAAATCAATGACGATAGACATCGCTGCTTAGATGCTAGAGACTGAAAAAAGGATTGCAAGTCTTTTTTGCCGTGGACCAAAATTGTTATAACGCATCAATGGGCATATATATGTCGTTCTTGGCTTCTTTATTACCCTATGGTAACTGGATTGATCAGTTCACAGGCAGGAGCTTGATTGACTGGATTCATGCACTGGGTAACATAAACATAATGCTGAAGTCAGTTAATATGACCGACGAGAAGTATTCCATCACCTAGGAGGATTATATCAAATTCTCAAGTCTTCATTTCTCCACACCTCAATCAGGATGATACTGCATTCATTCTTTAGCTACATTTGCTAAATCAATGACGATAGACATTGCTGATTAGATGCTAGAGACTGTAAAAAGGATTGCAAGTCTTTTTTGCCGTGGACCAAAATTGTTATAACGTATCAATGGGCATATATATGTCGTTCTTGGCTTGTTTATTAGCCCTACGGTAACTGAATCCGGATTGATCAGTTCACAGGCAGGAGCTTGGTTGACTGGATTCATGCACCGGGTAGCAACTGATCCAACTAGACTAACTTACCAATCGATTAAACAGTCCTGCACAATAACCATAAGCCCACATGACAGTTCTGAAATTTGGTGTATAAGATGGTTGACCGGTTGACTAGATTAGCTCAGGTGTTCGACAGGTGTTTATTCTCCCAGAACAATCAAATACAACACAAATTTAGCATAAATGAGAATGACGAGCTAGATCGTAAAGTAAAGCACACGGATTTCTGAGGTATGAACATTCCAAAGGTGAAGAAGATGCATCATTTGATGAATAACCAACTAAGATAGTATAACCATGTAAAGCGAAAGATTAGGCCAGACAAAAGGGGCTTTTGGAATTGTCTGAACGTTGTAAACTATGGCACATGCACGGACGGTGGTTATAAACGATGGCACATGCACGGACGGTTATAATCGATGGCCCATGCACGTGGAGACGGGTATGGTAAGGATATGACAATTCACACATATACAGACAATTCACCGCATACACAAATTTGGTTATGAATATGGTAAGATAGAAATCGGAAGTTTATGAAAGCATAAATATAATTCATAGAAAACATAGGTATAAGTAAAACCTTGTTGCGTTGATATACAAACTAAATATTGTATTGATTCATGCAAAGGGACATGACATTTTGGAAAAAAAAAGACAGCGAGATACTTCTCCACATATGTATTTTTATGTAACCATGCTTATATGTTATTACCTTCAGGATTAAGTTTGTATATGTATACATCATCGGCATCATGAATTTACGATTGGTTAATTACTAGAAAAGAAAATATTCTGATAAAAAAGCGTCAGAATCCATATTGAAGTGCGGAATTCATTTAATCAAACAACGGTATATATTTGCTAACATCTTTCAATGACGATACTATAAAATATACAAGTATAAGATACATTAGCACAACTTTTGATGGGAATTAAGCACCTTTTATGGTGTATTTTTGAAAAGGAAAGCAAGGATTCTTGAGCTAGCTTAGTCAAGTCATATACAATAGCAATCTACTCTTTGAGTTATCTTGTAGCTATTTACAGATTTGGCAGTTTGATAATTTTTAGTTTACTTGGGTTTTCTTTTATGTACAATCTTGAGTTATTTGACTTACTATATTGTTATTAATCATGGTTCTTTTGGTAAAACACTAAGTTGGGGCATAAACCATAAAAAATTCAGGGTGTAAAAATAAAAATATTCTGATCCATCAAATTGGGAGGCATAAACCTTCAGTCTCACCATCGCATTGCATTGTCTTACAGGTTCCTAAGGATTGGTTTAATTAGTTGCTCGCGATAATTTTTAGTTTGCTTGGGGTTTTTTATGTACAATCTTAAGAGTTATTTGACTTACTATATTGTTATTAATCATGGTTCTTTTGGTAAAACACTAAGTTGGGGCATAAACCATAAAAAATTCACGGTGTAAAAATAAAATTATTCTGATCCATCAAATTGGGGGGCATAAACCTTCAGTCTCACCGTCGCATTGCATTGTCTTACAGGTTCCTAAGGATTGGTTTAATTAGTTGCTCCTGATAGTTTAGGTCATAGTCAATGCATAGGTGTACTTGCCTTCGCCAAACATTGCATCTTAGTGCCCTTATTGTTATCAATCATGGTTCTTTTGGAAAACACTAAGTTGGGGCATAAACCATAAAAAATTCAGGGTGTAAAAATAAAATTATCCTGATCCATCAAATTGGGGGGCACAAACCTTCAGTCTCACCATCGCATTGCATTGTCTTACAGGTTCCTAAGGATTGGTTTAATTAGTTGCTCCTGATAGTTTAGGTCATAGTCAATGCATAGGTGTACTTGCCTTCGCCAAACATTGCATCTTAGTGCCCCTTCGGTTGTGCCCAGCATCAATTTTAGGATAAACAACTAGTGTTACAAAAATGCAAATAAAGTATCTGGCAAGTATTTGTGAAGTAGTTTAGAATCCAACCACCGGAGACAAATCACAATCATCTACGGCACCTCTGTGAAGTGACAATGTTTCATTGGCTAGAAAAGAAAGGATCTGGCTTAACAAGCACAGGTTTAAAAAAAATTTAGTAACATCGAACGTCACTCTTGATGATATTGATGAAACTTCTACGGTCAGTCAAAAAAAGGTGAGATGAGGCTAATAGATACAACTGTGCAAGATCTATGATTCTGATGATTACTACAAAGAATAAAAAACATTTCAATATTTCTTTTATGAAACTAAAAGTATGATGGTCAACCAACAATATTGAAAAAACATAACAATAGGAATAGTTTACAATCTTTAGATGGTTCCCAAATGTCCATTGGAGTTTCCTCAAGTTAAACTAATATTTTTCTATGTTGCACGGGTACGACTCAGGAGGATCGTATCCCTGTTCATATCCCTATCAGAAACGTATTCGGCTCAATACTTCCTTGATGCTCATGTTGAATATGGCTCACCCATGTCTAAACTCCAAAGAGATCCAAAAGGCAATTGCTAAAGGCACACCAACTTTTGTTCACGATAGTCCAATTCTTGGTGCTAGTCCAATCTAGAGGAATGTTTATTCAGGACAACCCAAAATTGCCATGAGCAGCCCCCCTCGTCCTCCTCCACCACCTCCTCCTGCCTACTCTCTCCTCCTCCTCCTCCTTCGTCCGCGAGATCACCCACTCCTCCGCCCTCCCTCTTCATCGTCGGCGTCGTCCGGTCCCAGAAACTCGCCGTCGACGGTGGCAGGGAGGATGGCTTCCCATGGGAAGGCAGCTTCGCGGCCAAGAACTCCGATGCGGGGGCGCTCAGGAGGAGGGGCTCGGTCAACTCCGGTGCGAGGGCTGGGGAGGATGGACTCACGCGGGAGACTCCGACACATGGGCTGGGGAGGAGGGGTCCATGCAGGAGACACAACGTGGTGGCTGGGGTGTGCGGCCAACGGACGGGCGCGAGCTCGGGCCGATGTCAAAGAAGACAACGATACAGGGCTTCCCGAGTAAAATTTTGGGTTGCCCAAATCTTGCTCGGGGACTGCAGATGGAGAGGAGGGGATAGGAGAGAAGCGGTAACGACAAAGAAGAGGAATGTAGCTACGGAGGAGGGACTCAGCGAGGGAGGAGTGGTCGCAAGGGCCGGGGGAGAATGGGGTGTAGGACATGTGGCGGTGGAAGAAATTTACTTCGGTTGTCCAAATTTTTTTAGATTGTCAAAAAGTTTGATAGTCCTAATTTTTTTTTGACAGTCTTGCCTATTGGAAGGGTTGTCAAATATTTTGACAATCTAAAAAAAATTGGACAACCGGAGTAAATTTCTTCGGTGGAAAACTTGTAAATAAAACAAAAAATTTTGGACTGTCCTGAGCAAGTTTTGTAGTACCTTTAGCAATTGTCATCCAAAACATAGTCGAAAGTGATTTTGTATGGGTGTAATCGTGTGAAACATAATTGGTATGTGAGAGTCACATTTACTTGCAAGGAATCATTTCTAGAACCTTTTGAAACCTACTTTCCTATCCAAAAGATGCTTAAATATAGATATTAGAACAAAGTAAACTTTGTATATAGATATATTTCATGTCTATATATAAGTGTATCCATGTTGTACCTGCATCCCAAAATTTTCTTAAAATGTAATATTTCAAATACTATCGTATCATGTCCAAATCCAGGTCTATGCACCTAGTTATTTTTTAAATGTTCTAGTTCACTAACCTAATCATAAGGGAAGATGCCTCATATTATACACACACAACAACAAAGCCTTTATCTCCAAATTTTTTGAGGTCGGCTACATTAATCCTCATCTTCCATTCATCTCTAAAGGGCCATCTCCTCTCTCATATTAGGAAAAGACATCCTAACACCATCAATCCAAGTTCTATACGGTCCACCTTAAGACCTAACTGTCCCCTTTCAAAATAATGCATTTTTTGTCTTTGTTGCAGATGCCTGAACCATCTTAAATAATTTTCTCTCATTTTATCCTCAATATGCAATTCTGCATCATTTCCAACTTTTGACAAATGCATTCATTTTTTGTTTTAGCCCTTAATGTATTGGCACTCAACCATCTCAACAATCTCATTTCAGCTAGACTCATCTTTTAGACATGTTTCTAATGCCCGACACTAGGACCAATAAAGCGTCGTGGTCATATTATATACATCAATATTTCGAAAAAATTCAATATAGATCATTCACTATGTCATGTAGAAACAAAATTGAGTACAAGGTGGATATAACTAATAAAAGTGAAAATTCAGAATAAACTTACACAAATACATGCATGCATATCAATATCTCTATAAAAAAAAAATCACATATCACCTGTGTTACATTTGTTCGATCTAAACAATCAATGCAATTTGTTCTTACAACACCCGTTTGCTCCTCAATTTTCTCTCCATCCATGTTTAACAAAAAGTACCTACATATTGGAAAATGTCATGAAGAAAGATGAAATTATACTTTGTGACAGAAAAACAAACAGAATAATTCTCAACTGAAAGGTTAACCAATAAGAACAATGAATTTTGAACCTAAACATTACTGAAAAATAAATTATAAACCTAAACTCTACAAGTCTATACTATGAAAAAAGAAGCATATAAACAGACATTTGCCCTCGAGATTTTAAAATTAGAATACAGCTAGTTCAAAAACCTAGACGTTATAAAAATCTTTTCTTTCATATGGAACCAGGTTCCAAAGAATTTTTTTGTGAGATCTTAAGAATGAACCTTCTTGAAACCCACCTGTTTTAGGAGCATTCCATTGCACAAGTTTTCAATATGTATTATTCATGCATAACACAATGCAGCATATCTAACTTAATGGCCTGATCTTATGATAAGTATATTCTATGGCAAGACATAGATTCATAGTTACCAGTCTCGAACCGGATATCGACGGTCAGACCGTAGGGATTTTCCAACCTACCCAAAGAACAATGTAGGTTATCACTGTATTCCAAATATTTTTCCATATATATATATATATATATATATATATATATATATATATATATATATCTGACTTGTAGGCACATCATCAGGGGTGGGGTCTGGAGGCCAGAGGAGTATCGTTTCACTGCTCAGTTAAGAGGGGAGATCAGGCAGGTGCAGATCACTCCTGTTGTTCTGTCTGACGTCTGGGTTTGGGCCCCTCCCGGCTACACGGAGGGTGCTGGGGAGTTCAGATTTAGCAGCCGCTACGATCTTGTTCGTCCCCACTTCGATAAGATCGAGGAGTACGACTTTATCTGGGGGAAGGGCCTTGCCAGGAAGATGCAACTGTCTGCATATAAACTGGTGCTGGGCAGGTTGCTTACTAGGGACAGACTGCTTCGGTTCGGGGTCCCAGTTCCTGACCCTAAGTGTATTTTGTGTGAGACAGAGAATGAATCTATTGGACATCTGTTCTTTCAGTGCCATGTGGCGTGGAGCATCTGGACAGAGCAGAACCGGAGATACTTGGGAGGGGTTGGCAGGGAGCGTGACTTCAGAGAAATCCTTAAGTGGATTGGAGATTGCAGGGGCCAGGAGCAGAGTTGGACCAGACGTGCACGATTGAGGCTTGCTGCATCAGTTTGGCATGTCTGGAGGGAGAGGAACCGGCACATTTATGAGGGACTGACCACCCCACCGGTGGGCATCATTCATAACATTGAGTCGGATGTACTAGTAATGTCCCCCTGAGTTGGGATTGTATCTCTATGCTGTAACCTTATTGCGCTGATAGTGGAATAAAATTTACCCTTTTTCCAAAAAAAAATATATATATATATATTGAAAATGGTAATTTTGCATCGTACGCTCCTACTGGGAATCGATCTCCTGACCACTCGGGCCGCATGCCTCACCAATACCACTAGGCTAGGGGTCATTGGCATATATATATATATATATATATATATATATATATATATATATATATATATATATATATATATATATATAGTCCGAGCTCTCTAGCCTAGTGGTATTAGAGCGGACATCCGGAGGGGCCGGCAAGGTTCGAGCCCCCCAATTGTGTGTGCGCGTGTGATTTCAAAAAAAAAAAAATCTAAATCACGTGGCAACAAGTTGTGCTATTAACAACAATTTTAATATATATATATATATATATAATGGCGGCTGCTACAGGAGACGGAAACCCTAGCTCTGCTAGGGCATCGCTTAATCACGGCGTGGAGGCGGCAAACCGCCCCCCGGACCCCGGGAAAGGCAAGGGGGTGGCGGGGGCGGTCGGTGGCGACCAGCCGGTGGAGGTCGGCGGCGGCGGGCCGCCGGCGAAGGGCGCTGGAGCTGCTGCTCGCGTCCGCGCGGGCGCCGCCGCGCAGCGGGTCGACCGGGGAGGTCAGGCGACCCTCCCCCGGGGGCGGGCGGTTGCCGGCGACCCCCCCCAGGCGGGGGG
The DNA here is from genome assembly GCA_029216955.1 of Iris pallida. Classification (NCBI taxonomy): domain Eukaryota; kingdom Viridiplantae; phylum Streptophyta; class Magnoliopsida; order Asparagales; family Iridaceae; genus Iris; species Iris pallida. The sequence continues at coordinate 2,571,186 of JANAVB010006199.1, read as the reverse complement.
GGGGGGGGGGGGTGGCCGGAAAGGGCTGCGGAAGGAGACCTATCGCAAGGGCACGGGTTCGGCCGGGAGTTCGACGGCGGTGGCCTCCGAGGGCTCCCCGATGGTGTTCACAGCCCAAAGAACATCGTCGGGATTGGAGGATGAGGAGGGGGCTTGGACTACGGTCCAGAATCGGAGAGTTAGGCGAGGAGGAGGGCAACGACTGCATATCCCTGAGGTGCGGAGAGGCACCGCTTATACGCAGGGATCTGACAGGAGGGCGGGGATAGCAAGGAGAACGGGTCCATCGAGGGGTCAGACTCACACGGTGGATCGGGAGGGACAAGCCAGGATTGCGTGGCGGCCCCGTGAGAAGGGGTCGGCGGGGACGGCGGTTCCAGTTATCGGGGGTAGAGCGACTGCTGCGAACATGAGTGCCCGACCTCCACCGACGACCCCACCTCGGAGTTCAGGTCCGCGGCCGGTTTCCTGGGCCGATGCTTGCAAGGTGGAGGTCGCCAAGACGCCGGCATCGATGGAGTATGTAGCACCTATGGCGATTGGGGGTGAGCTATGCGCCGACTTTCCTGCCGACGAAGTGGCGAAGGTGACGGCATTCTGGGAGAACACGTTAGTGCTATATGTGTTGGGGAGCAAACCCTTCTACGGGCAGATCAGAGGATATGCGGACAGAGTCTGGCGGCCGAAGGGGAGCATGGAGTTCTTCTCCAAGGAAAATGGTTTCTACTTCGTAAAATTTGGGTTGACGGAAGATGTGACTCGGATACTCCAGGGAGGGCCATGGACGTTTGACGGCCGCCTCATCATTCTGAAGCAATGGACCCCCGACTTGAGGTGTGAGAAGGAGGTGCTTAATGCTGTGCCTGTGTGGGTTCGCTTTCCTGAGTTCCCGGTACGCTTCTGGAGTGTCCTACTACTTATGCGACTTGCCAGCCTCATTGGCAAGCCGATTAAGGCGGATGATGCCACCACTTTCAGATCCAGACTGATGTATGCACGGGTGTTTGTGGAGATTGATGCCCGATTGGACCTGCCTGAGCAGTTGAAGTACAGGACACCTTCTGGCCAGTTTGCTATGCAGAGGGTGGAGTATGAGTGGGTCCCCCCCAGATGTCCGGCATGTGCCTGCTTCGGGCATCTCCCGAGTGCGTGTAGAGGTGGAGGAGCTTCTGAGGTGGTGCCGGAGGAGGCAGTGCAGGAGGCAGGTGGTGCTGATGCCTCCCCTGTTGTGGATCAGGGGGGCTCGATGGAGGATGAGATGGAGGCAGACACTTCCCCCATCTCGGGGGAATTTGCGGGGTCTCCGACGGAGGATATTGCTGGAGCGATGGTTGAGTATATGGGGACGAGGACCATGATCACCAGGAGTATGGGGCAGGAGGACAGGCGACAGGGAGATAAAGATGCACTAGCACTCCAGGTGTACAGTCGGAAGCGCCAGGCTACGGAGGCGCATAGTGAGGACAGCGGACAGGATGGGACAGAGAGAGTGGAAGGTCAATCCCAATTGGGTGGCAGTACTAGCGCAGCCCCCCCCCCCCACAGGGGGACCCACACGGGGTCGCGGCCCCTGCTCTGCCCCTCCTTCTACAGGGGGATAGAGATGAGGATACCAGAGATATGGAGGTTGCACTCTCCCCGGGTGCCCCTTCAGAGGATGTTCAGGGGATCCCACCCGCGGTTTAGATGTCGGCCCTTGCCTGGAATGTCCGGGAGGGGTGTTCTCTGGGGAGATGGAGGGAGATTAGTGAGGTGCTGAGGAAGGAACAGTGTGAAATCTCGATATTACTAGAGACTAAGATCAGGGGGGCGAAAATCCTGTCCCGTAGATCCCCTACGGACTGGGTCCAGCTTCACAACCTTGGTCTCTGTGATATGGCTAGAATCTGGGTTAGATGGAATGGAGCTAGTTGGGAGGGTGAGGAGGTCTTCATGTCTGACCAGCTGGTGGCTATCTCCTTCACCAACAAGGGGGGTTCCGCTTCTTACTGGGTGCCGTCTACGGGCACAATGACAGGAGGCGCCGGGAGTCCTTGTGGCAGGACATCATCAGGCTGAGTTCTTTAGCGATGCATCGACATCTCCCTCTTCTGATTATGGGAGACTTCAATGCTACGCTATACCGGGAAGAGAAGCTGGGGGGGGCGGCCGGTCCCGGACCAGATCCTCTCAGATTTTCAGTCTTGCCTACTCCAGTCAGGACTCAGGGACTTGGAGAGGATTGGGCACATCTGGACTTGGCACAACAAGGCGGAGGTGAGCAGGGTGGCATGCCAGCTGGATCGTGCTTTGGGGAACAGTGATTGGTTCCGCCTATTCCCCTCCTCTGTGGCTGAGGGGCTACCTGCGGGGACCAGTGACCACTCGCCGATCCTGGTGCGCTTCGTGGAGAGTACTAGATGGAGAGCCCGTCCGTTCCGGTATGACAACAGTTGGTTCCTATCGGCTGGCTATGAGGAGACTGTGGCGGGAGGTCTTGGCCAGGAGGCGGTCGGCACTGCCCAGTTTTGTATGGTTCACAGGCTGAAGAACGCCAAACGCGCCCTCAGAGACTGGGTGAGGGCTCTTCCCCGGACCTCCTTACAGGAGAAGGAGGCGGAGTTGAGAGACCTGCAGTCAGAGCTTCAGGGCGACATGATGAGTGGGGAGATGGCGGCTAGAGAGAAGAGGTTGGCTGCAGAGGTCAACACCTTGAGGCTTCAGCAGGAGATTAGTGCGGCCCAACGGGCCAAATGCTCCTGGCTCAAGGATGGGGATCGCTGCACCAAGTTCTTCTATGATGTCATCCGGGCGCGTCAGCACCGGAACCGTATCCAGAGACTGATTGGCAGGGACGGGCACCTTGTGACCGACCAGGTTGCTATCCAGGAGGAGGCTGTCCGGTTCTACTCTGAGCTCTATCATCAGACGGACTATCCCTCGGTTTTCCCGCAGCTGATCACGAAGACGTTGATTACGGAGTACGGCAATGGTCTTCTCATGGCCCCTATCCGTATGGCGGAGGTGGAGGCGATTGTGATGCAGGCTGATGCTTCAAAGGCTCCTGGGCCGGATGGGTTCTCCAGTGGCTTCTACAAGCGCCATTGGAGTATCCTCAAGGCCCCGGTCCTTGAGGCTGTTCAGGAGTTCTTTGATACGGGCAAGCTCCTGAAGGAGCTGAACCACTCCTTCCTGACGCTAGTGCCCAAGAAGGAGGGGGCGACATCTCTTGCTGACTTTCGACCGATTGCTTGCTGTAATTATTTGTATAAAATAATTACTCATCTTATGTGCAGGAGGATGGAGGATGCTATGCAGGGTCTGGTGTCTCGAAATCAGGCGGCCTTCATTAAGGGGCGGTCTATTGCGGAGCATAGCCTGCTGGCTCATGAGCTGATTCGGGAGTTCCACAAGCCTGGAGGGATGAAGGCGTGTGTGAAGCTCGACCTGAGGAAAGCCTACGACACCGTCAACAGGGACTTCCTCTGTCATTTGATGGGTGCGATGGGCTTCTCCGAGACTTGGGTGGATAGAGTCAGAGAGTGCATCACCTCTCCTACTTTCTCGGTCCTCATCCAGGGTATCCCTTACGGGTTCTTCGACAGCAGCAGGGGGCTTCGGCAGGGGGACCCGCTTTCCCCCTACCTATTCACTCTTGTGATGGAGTATTTCACATGTTTGATGGACATCGCGGTACATCGGGAGAGGATTGTACCGATTTACAGCAGGGTCTCTCCGGTGGTCTCTCATCTCATTTATGCAGATGACCTTTTGGTCCTGTTGAGGCCTTCCATGCGAGGGATGAGGGAGCTTGCGGCAGTGATGGAGGAGTTCGGACAGCTATCGGGCCTCCGGTTGAACAGGGACAAGAGCAAAGTCTACTTCAGCAACTCTTGCACTTTGAAGGAGGAGCGGGCCATGGAGCTTGGGGTGGAAAAGGGGGACCTCCCGGTGAAATATCTGGGGGTGCCCCTTTCCGTCAACTACGCGAAGGATCGTGACTGTCAGAGTCTGGTGGATTTTGCACAGAGGAGGGTTCAGGGCTGGCAGGCGGCGGGCCTATCGTTTGGAGGGCGTATTGAGCTGGTTCGCTCAGTCATTTCTGCTATTGCTCTGTTCTGGCTCCAATCGATTATGGTTCCTCTGACTACTATCAGAAAGATTGAGGGCATTTGTGCCAAGTTCATTTGGCATGGGGGGATACATGCCATCTCCTAGGAGCAGCTCTGTCGGCCTAGGAAAGAGGGAGGGGTGGGTCTGCGATCACTTGTTTCTGTCAGGGAGGCGGCGGGGATCAAGCTGGCATGGAGGTTCCTTCAGGGTGATTCTCTATGGTCGGCCTGGATGTCTAGTCGGTATCTCCGGGGCAGAAACTTCTGGATATGTGAAATTGACAACAACTTCTCTGTGTCTCTCAAGCATATCCTGAGGACCCGTCCCGTGCTTCGGACGACTTTGCGGAGGAGGATGAGGGAGGGAGGGGAGACGGATCTTTGGCTCGATCCGTAGATCTCAGGTCAGTCTCTCCTGGAGATTCTGGGCCCCCAGAGGGACGGCGTGGCATACAGAGGCCTGACGTGTAGGCACATCATCCGTGGTGGGGTCTGGAGGCCTGAGGAGTATCGGTTCACTGCTACGTTAGTTGAGGAGATCAGACAGGTGCAGATCACTCCTATGGCACTGTCTGATGTCTGGATGTGGGCCCCTCCCGGCCGCTCGGAGGGTGCTAGGGAGTTCAGATTTAGCAGCTGCTACGACCTTGTCCGCCCCCACTTCGATGATATTGAGGAGTACGACTTTGTCTGGGGGAAGGGGCTCGCCAGGAAGATGCAACTGTCTGCATACAAACTGGTGATGGGCCGGTTGCTGACTCGGGACAGATTGCTTCGGTTCGGGGTTTCTGTCCCTGACCCTAAGTGTGTTTTGTGTGAGACAGAGCCTGAATCTATTGGGCACCTGTTCTTTCAGTGCCATGTGGCGTGGAGCATCTGGGCAGAGCAGTGCCGGAGACACTTGGGAGGGGTTGGCAGGGAGCGGGACTTCAGAGAAATCCTTAAGTGGATTGGTGATTGCAGGGGCAAGGAGCAGAGCTGGGCTAGGCGTGCTAGATTGAGACTTGCTGCGTCAGTTTGGCATGTCTGGCGGGAGAGGAACCGGCGCATTTATGAGGGACTATCCACCCCAGTGGTGGGCATACTTCATAACATTGAGTCGGATGTACTAGTAATGTCCCCCTGAGTTGGGATTGTATCTCTATGTTGTAACCTTATTGAGATGATGGAATAAAATTTACCCTTTTTCCAAAAAATATATATATATATATATATATATATATATTCTTTTTGTCAACAAGCCTTGGGTCAAGTGATAAAGTCTTGGAGACATAAGAATCCTGGAAACTAGGTTGAAGGTTCAAATCCCATGGGCGCATTATGCGCTTAAATTTTAAAGGGGAAAGGAACGGGGGTATTTAGGTAGAGACTGATTGAGGGTCGGACCAGGAGGAGCAGTTTGCATGATACGAGGATCGTGGTGCTGGTTGTCAGTCGGAATAGAGCATGCGAAGGAGATTGCGTGAGCAGTGCATCAAGAAGTGATTCAACAAAAGCAAAATCGAGAATCCGCGTTCAGAGAAGACGTGTCCGAGGAGATTAATGTAATAAGACCTGAGCTTAAGTCGAATAGTAATGTAAACTTACCATTTAAAAAAAACATATATATATATAAGCTAATGGTCATTTAAATACCCTCAACTATTGATCTTTTTCAACTTGACCCTAACGGTAAAAATAAAAAGACTCTAATGCCCCTTACTTATCCTTGTTAAATAATAAATTAAAAGTTAATTGAAAAAATATATATTAAATTTTAACTAAAAATAATATTACACGCTTTAAGTGAAATTAACCTAAATATAATAATGAGTTCACATTCTAAATACAAAATCATCTTAAAATTTAATCAAATACTCAAAATATTATTATTTAAAGAACTAATTGATAAAACTAAATTCTAAAAAACCCTAATTGAAAAAACAAACCCTAACTCTCCCTCCTCCACCCGTCGCGACGCTTCCACCACTGAAGATGTCGCCCCAGTTCCAACCCTCCTCATGTCGTTCGTTGTCCATGATGCTCCGGCAAAAAAGCGTTGTCGCTGCCATTTATGAATGGAAGCAACAACAGCATCGGCTCGCATGGCATCGCTGGTCAGTGAACAGCAAGAGGGAAGGGTGAACCGATGACAACACACGTCGAAGGAGTCACGGTCATCGGCTCATCGGCAGGGTACAGGATGGTGGGGGTTTGTGGGAGGGTTAGGTTTTGTCTTATTTTTTTAGTTATTATTTTCCCTTTTTCTTTTTCCTTTTCTCCAAACACCTTAGGGGTAAGAGTCCTAACCAATCACGTAATATTCACATGATCGATAGACTAACGGAGGGTTGAATGTGGAAAAACTTTAATAGTTTAGGGTATTTGGTTGATTAAAAAATAGTACTAGGTATTAAAGTGAAAAAACACGATACTCAGTGATAAGTGAAAAATACCCATATATATATATATATATATATATATATATATATATATATATAAGCAGCTCATTGTGTTTCAAAAAATAAGAAATACAAAGTACATCTCTAAACTCGATATATATTACACGTCTCCTCCTAAGAGTGATCCCAGAAGTCAATCAAGGCCTGCATCCAATCCTGGCAATTTACTCAGCCATAAGAGAAGTAATTCTCAATGCTGTTGGATTCCATCTTCCATGCTGAATGATATTAGATACTGGCATCCTCATTGTAGATAGTAAAGCGGGATCAAACCATAAAGAAGTAGATCTTCCATTCACTACAACTCTGGTAACAACTGTAGCCAATAGAAACCTAGCTCTCAAGATTGATTTCCAAGTAATAGATGCATTGTTATCCTCCTGAATTGTCCAGAAATTCCTTCTCCTAAGTATTTGTTCTTCATCCAAGTGCTCCACATATTGTCCCTTGTAAGTAAATTCCAAGCCCTCTTCAATTGCAAGCTTGTCATGAGATCATGCAAATCTCTAATACCCAAACCCCCTTCTTCCTTAGGCTTCGCAAGATCCCCCAGCTCACTGTGTGCCTAGAAGTACCCCATAAGAAATCATCACAAATAGAGGAGTCTTTTCAGCAAGCTTCTACGAAGTTGAAACACTTATAGCCAGTACACAGCAATGCTGCTAATAACTGAATAAGTTCTATCCTTCCATATGAAAGCAGTATAGATCTCCATCCTTCTAGTATCTTTCTACAAACCTCCACCAGCTTGGACTATCCCCCAGTGTAAATAGTTTTATTTGATAATAAATCCCCAAATATGTAACTGGAAGTGGCCCTCTGTAATACCAAGAATCTTCTGAAAAGACTCCTCTATTTGTGAACATTCATGGACAATACTTACTTAAAAACACCTTGCTTTTGAGAACATTCATGGACAATCATGTCCTCTCCTCCATCTTTAAAAGACATTCTTTGATAGCAACCATAGCTCCAAAAATAATTTTTTTGCAAAACGGAGAATGTCATCTGCATAGAATAAATGAGAAACATTGGGCTTAATCTTCTGATGCAGAGGAGAGAGTCTTCCAGCCTCTACTTCCACTTCTAGTATTGAAGAAATGTACTCCATGGTAACTGCAAAAAGGTAAGGAGATAGATCTCCATGCCTAAGTCCCCTATTACTATAAATAAAACAGTAGCCTTCCATCCACCACAATAGAGAAAGAAGGGGTAGTAACACATTCGCTAATCAGCGTCACCCAATAAGGGTGGGTCCAAGCCCATGGTAGCCAAACTGTGATATGAAATCTCTATTTATTGTATCACAAAATATCTATTCACTGTGTCATAAGTTATCCTCAAATCAATTTTAATGCAACACTTTCCATTGCCTCTCATGTCAAAGTCTCTTATGAGTTCACGAGCCAACAAGATATTGTCACCAATATTCCTCCCCTTAATGAAGGCAGTTTGGTTTTCAGAGACGAGATCCTGAAACAGTAACTCCATTCTATTACATATCAGTTTAGAAATCACTTCATAGATGAAGTTACAACAAGAGATGGTCTAAAATTATGAACTCTCGTTGCACCTTCCATTTTAGGAATCAAAGTGATCTGTGGTTCATCTGTCTTAAAAGACTTCCTTTGAAAAATTAGTAATAGCCCCCATGATATAATCTTTCAACACATCCCAATGCAACTTGAAAAACTTTGCTGAGAACCCATCAGGTCCGGGAACTCTGTTGATATGAGCAGCTTGATCAATAACAGCTCTTACTTCCTCTTCTTGTATATCCATCAGTAACAATAAATTAGCAAAGTTCGTGACAAGTCTTCTAGGCACCAGATGTGGGAACATAGTCATATAGTAATCCTGATTATAGAGATACTGATAGTAATCAAGAACCTCCTGAGTCCTGACTGATCTGCTCCTCCAAGTTAACTGCAGCCCCTCTATCATTAAAGGGCCATTTAGAGTTAACTGCTCTTAGAGTTAACTGCTCTCCTAGCCTGATTGGCTTAATGAGCTGATGAACGAGCATCCCATAAACTGGAAGCTTGATTGGCTTAATGAGCTGAGTTTGAAAATGGAAAACTCAGCTTGTGAGCTAGAGAACAAGCTCGACTCATAAAATGCTTCAAAGCGTACTCGACTAGTAAACAATTTGACGAGTACTAAACTTTGGCTCTACTCTAATATGCGACTCCATTCAGCTTGTATACGTTTATTTCTATGTTGTTTAGAAAAACAACCACTTAAATAAGAAAATAACAGGGAAGTTGTTTATGAAAAACAGGTGGAAAATGGCAACAACAAATCCACAAGTGTCCCATACTTTAGTCCCACATTGTCTGAGATTATAATTGAAAGCTACCTAACTACCACAAATATAGATGCGTAATGCATCAAGCAAAACTGAACCAATTTGCCAAAAAGAACTCTGGAACGGTCTTATTTACCTAGGCCCATATACGCCCAGTTGGCAACGAAGCATCATAATATAAAACTGGATCATTAAACCTTGCCAGATCACCTGGATTTAATAAAACCAGCCCGGTTCATCAAGTTTTTAACTAGATAAATGAAAAAAAATGATCCAATAACAAATCCGGGCTGGATTAGCCACCGGGTCATCAGTTTTCCGGTCCAACCGGTTGTTTGGTCCGGGTTTGATAACTGTATAGAATCCAAATAGTTTGTCACCATGAATTTACTGTCAGATGTTACAGAATAAGAACAATGTACTGTAGATGACGCATCTCCATTTATAAGCCAATACATTAGATTGCTTCAAATATATAGCAGGTTAGTCAAAAGACAAACCATGTGTTGAGATTGCAAGAATTGTATGCATTTGTTTATTTTCAATAATAATCAAACTAAATACCTGTCTTTCAGTCATGGTACACAGTACAGTCCTATCAAAACCATCACAATCAGCTGGGCTATCCACATAAACAAAAGTCCAAGTAATAATATCTAGATGGGAAATCAAGGAAACAATGAGAAGAACTGGTATGCTTTAAAGAGCAAAAAAGGTGGTCATGCTACACTGCCTTGTTGAGTGATGACGAGACGGGAACAAGAAAGTTGTGTTAGCCCAATGATTAAGTTTAGTTCTTGAATATAGCTAACCAATTAAGTTTAACATCACTAAAATTCATGCAATCACTATAATGTTGATACTTAAACTTAGCATTGTCTAATGTGTATTAAATTATTCATACCTGCTACCTTGCACGTTGCTTTGTCCATGTAACATTTATTTGCAGAAAAGCAATAAGCAAGATCACATATGGACATATGCAATGAAGAAAATATGTTGTGCAAAAGACGGAGTTATACCACAAGGTTTCTCTGAACCGCCTACGACATCTCCGCACTCAAGGTATTCAGATTTTATATCTGATTATCTTTGGACAAGTGTTGTCAAGGAAAAAAACCGTCTTCAAATCTGCTCAAATGTCAGAAGATTGGCCCCATCAAAGTGCTATTGATTTTATTATTTATTATGTATTTGATCTTTTATTTGAGTCTAAAACTTTTGTAAGTCGAGTCGCACTGGCAACTAGAAGAAGTTCAAGTCCACTCAAACTAGACCCAAACCCATGGTTCTAATCCAAAACCAAACTGGCCTAAATCCAAATGTCCAGAACCACACTGGTCTGAAGCAAACCGAACTAGGTTCTTGTGACCCAGCAACCCTAGTTTCTCGTTCCTCCAGAAGAACATGGTGCAACATTCAAAAATATGAACGTTGGGGCACCGAACTCTGCCCGAATTCGGTCCCCAGAAAACCTATAAATAGGCATTGAACCCTACATAGTTTTTCACTCATTCACTCATACTTTCACCTGCCTATTGAGAGTTGTACAAACTTCCCATTTCCAAGATCAACTCCCAATCCTTCTAGTGCCAAATGCGATCTCGGTTAGAAGTCTGCTAGAGTTGTAAAAGCTTGGTTTTCTGTTTATTTCCATTCAAGTGTTTGAAGTCGGCGTGCTCTTCGAATCAAAGCACGTGGCTGTTGAAGTTGGCAAACTCTTCGGATCAAAGTTTGTGGTTGTAAGAAGTCGGCAAACTCTTCGGATCAAAGCTTGTGGTGTACTGCTATTTACTTAATAGTTGATTAATACCGAACAAGAGTACCTGGGACTGGATTGCCTTCCACGAAGGACACTAGTATACATCGCGGACTTTGCGTTTGTGACTTCTTTACTCGGTCTACTTTTCTATACTTGTTTGCTGAATCGCTAGTTACTTCTTAGTTGGTAATTACCATTTGCCTTAGCTTTTATTGGAGTTATTTTTTGTTGCACTCTAGTCACCCCCCTCTAGAATTGTTTCTCAAGTTGAGCATCATCAATTTGATTGCGACAAGGATCGTCAACATGCCCGCATAATCCTTTTGTTGCTTGGGACTAAAATGGGAAATGAGGGTAATCGTTATTTTGATCACTGATAAATATGTAAGGTTTTTTTTTTACAACAAGATCAAAAGGGGAGTTAAACACACTGAACTCCCCTCACACTATTTTGGGGGTTTAAATTGACGTCAGGCCTAAGGGGATGTGTCAGCTCCAGAAACCGTAGAAACCGTTAGTAGATGCCACCTGCAGAAAAGATATCTAAAAGCGCATCCATTTCCACTCGTGAACCCCTACCCGCCAGAATCCTCAAATGATAGCAACAAGCATAAACCCCTAGATCTTCCATAAATACCTCTACAATGTAAACCCTTCCGGCCAAGCATTTTAACATGGATACAAATAAACTAATCAAATTCGAATGGTTTCTTTGACCAATTATCCATTAGAAGATTTAGCTTGTATGAATCGGTATTGATTTGATACCGTAATGATAGTCGTTTCAGTATGTCAAGGTTACATATCTACCCACAATTCTGAATTGGTTAATTCAGAACATAATAAGTTAATAGTAAGTACATTTCCTATGTATCACAAGACATAGAAAGTAAGAAGAAAAAAATATGCATATTATGCATATCAAGACACCGATGTGATTAAATATCAAGCCAACTGGACTTTAAGAAGAAATCGACAAAAAAAAAATTCTTCAAAAAGGAATTATCTTTTGTGAATGGATAAATCTATCATTTGTTCTATCCAAACCAATATATTATATATATAAATAATATATAATATAATATATAATATATAATATATATATATATATATATATATATATAAACTAGTATATATATATATAAAAATATATATATACACAATAGTTTATATATATATATTATATATATATATATATATATATATAAACTATTGTGTATATGAACAAATACATTTTTTTGTTTGTACATGACTAGTATAATTATTATTATTTTTCCGGATCAAGGAATTCCATGGAAAAGAAACATACATGAAAAATTGTTTCTCTATGATAAAAAATTCAATCATATCGGTTATTCCACAAGAAGAAAAAGAAGAAAACTTTAGGTTTGTTGAATTTCAAGTTTTAGGTTTTACCAATAAGATACGGAGAGTCACTTTATATTTGGAGTTACATAACAAATATATTTTACCACGTAGGGGTCTACAAATAATTATGGAAAATGTCAATGGTTGTTGAATTTTGTCAAAGAAAAATAGAGTACGCTATAAGAAATTAATTGATCAGTTTTATATCCAAAAGTCAAAAACTCGTTAATTTTAAGTTTAAGATTGGTTTGAATTTTTTATTAGTTACTCATTTTGATGAAGTCGCGTTTACAGAAATTAATGGAATGGAATAACAAACTAAGGAAGAAAATATATGACTATACCGACAACAAGAAAGGATTTCATAAAAGTTATGCAAGGAGTTCTTCGACTGATTTAATGGACGTTATTGACTTTAAACCCATATTGGCCTATTTATACAAAGGAATGGAAAAAACAACAGAAAATTGAACAAATATACAATATTTTCCTTATGTGACACGGTGGAATTATTTAGCCATTATATTCACGATAAATGCACAAGAAAGATTGGAAAGTGTCCGTAACAAATGTTGCAGATAGCAACAAGTGTTGCAGTAGTTGGAGGAACTGTTGCAACATTTGTCGTACCAATTCAACCATTTACATCCAAACAAACATTGGCAAAGTGTAAATGGTGCGACAAATATCTCATGTAACTGCATTTACAGACCAAGCATCCCATGATCTTCTGCAAAAAAGAATAAAGGGGTTAACAAACCCCTTGCGTCTCTCTAAACATCTAGAAGCAATTCCTACAGTTACACGTTGGGACAGTTCAATCCCATCGTGATCATAAAGTTAATGGGGAGATGCTTTCTGATAACCATGATCATAGAATTAGACTATCATGATCATACAGTTAGAGTGGAGAGATGCTTTTCTAATAACCATATGACCATATAATTAGATGTTTATATTCCACCCGTTCTTCCTTCACCAAAATGTTGGGCAAACAAGAATACCAGAAAGTGTGTAGCTAAAATAAGATGTTGAGATAGAGAGCAAAACACTAGTGATAGCAAGCAGGAGACGAATGTAGTGACCCGCTCCGTCCTAGCGGAACGCCGATTCAAACGGCAAGTGCAACGACTCAAACGAGCCGTCGACCCAAAGAGTTGGCATCGACCTGATGAAGAATCGATGCAAGGCTTGCATTGGCCGTCAAGATGAATCCAGACTTAGACTTTCAAAGGCGCGCTCGGAGTATCGCTCGGCCGATGAACATCGCTAAGGTGGGTGGCTCCGATGAACCCGTCTTTGCTTACCTAGACACATAACAATATGGACACTATCACTGAAATCGCTAGGCGATAACACCGCGCATGCTAATAAATGACCCAACGCACCTAGCTAAGGGAATAATCCATCTTGTATGCTTGTATAGAATATGGAAAGGAACATGAAAATACGAGAACTCTCGCACCGCGCTCCACGCTCGTGCTAAGGCACAAGCTTACGTTCAAGTCCTTTATGCGTTCAACAATGAAAACAATGAATAGTTTACAACAATGAAAAGGGGAGACTATCAATATAGTCGTTCCGAGTAGAGTTTAGCAACATTGAAAGACTATGGGACCGATGGGTCGCCAAGCGACTCCCGCATGGGGAGTTGCATAAAGAATGAACGATAAGTGAATGAATGAATAACGAATGAATGAATGAATATGTGACTGAATCATTGAATGAACGAACAAGTGAAAGAAAGAAAGAATGAAAGAAGAAAGATAAGAAAGAAATGAATGAAAGATAAGAAGGAAATAATGGTTAGCGACAGGTGTGACAGCACGTGCAACGGGGCTCGCTACCCGCGCTGCACGGACGCCAACCTGGTCGATAACCATTATGGCTAAGGGCTAGCCTACGGCTCGGAGACAGTCGTTAAGTTAAAATGACAAACAAAAAAAAACGAAATGGTCGTGGACAATCCACTCGTATACGGGAGGTAGGAGAAATAAGGTATTTCCAGCGGCTCAGTCAAAGTGTGAAGGACGTGCCGGTCCGGACAAAATCAAAGTTTGGCTTACGTACAGGCCTGAGTGCGGGCTTGGCCACCAGGGGACGTAAGGCCGGGTGTTTCAAAAGACTATCAGGGTGTACCAAGCCGCACGCTATAATAGGTGAGAAATACCAAGGGGAGAACATGTCCAAATGGCTTGTGATGCCAGCGACCGATGCATATAGATTAAGTGGGCTTTGCTGGTGGCAATCCACGTGCAAGTCCTTGCATTGAAATCAAAGTAGTCTAAGTTAACTAAATGAAGTGCCTTCTGAACAGGCTTGAATATGACACCCCAAATAATCGAGAGTACTTCGGCAAAGGAGTTAGAAAACACGCTACGACGTGCTAGGACCCGAGGCAGGGACACGCCCTTGACATTGAAAGTTCACATGAATTACGTAAAATCATTTCATATAAATTATTGGTTTACTTTGGACAGGGAAGGCCGGACGGTAAGTATGGGTAAGTCATGCATATATTTCCATGCGACACTTGTATTCAGCAACACGAGATAGGCTATGATATATGCCATGAAACTGATCCTAAGGCAAAATTAGAAAGACAATGAATGATAGACGGTGCACAAAAGTAAATAGAACGTGTTTGGTAATGATAGCATTGTGGACGAGCTAGCCTCCCCACCAGTGCATAACAATGTACTGATAACCCCACAGTCTGCTTGCAGGAAGCAGGAAACGTCGGCGGGTGCGGAGCTTCCCTCGGACGTGCTAAGGCGCGGAGCTATCTCTCGAGCCTTGGAGCGTTGCAAGGAGCTTGAGCACCATATACAGGACATAATGTATTGGAACATCGCCATGAATCATTCCATCTTGTAACCACTTGGCACGTCTTTTATGTTTCAGAGAGAGAGAGCTTGAGCGATTTGTAATATGGCCTAGCGCCGCTTGTAAACTTCTTGAATATCAACAAAGAGTTGAATTCGCTTCAATTTGTGTTCATTTACTTTCCGCTGCAAATAGGGACACTCTGTGCGACTCTGTGGCCTAGCTCAAATCGGCCGTTTCTGGACTTAGCCTTGCACGGGCGCAACCTAGGCCCGTGCGGCATCACGCCTTAGCGAGGACGATCGCTCCTGCGGGCGGGGCGTGACATATTGGTATCAGGGCACGGCTTTACGTCCTTGGACTTCATTTCGATTTTCTCAATTTTGAAAGCTCGGTTGGAAACAAGAAGACGCTCTCTCTCGTTATGCTTGGGATGTTCCATACAATAAGTCTAAATATTTTCAAAAGCTCGTACAAGTACTCGGTTGAACGGGATCGATAGGCGACGGCCTTTGTGCCGAACGATGTTAAACTTGACTCGATAGAGAACACATGCTAAGTTAACATGTCGCGTGCGTGCCTGACTAGTCTTGCGTCGACTAGCCCAATGAGCGTGCAAACTCGAATATAGTCCGCACGGGATAGCTATGCCGAGTATCGTGCACCTCAACTTTGGTGCAATCGAGTTGCGAGCGATATCAAGTACCGCTCGGTCAGGAACGAAGCTACACTTAGAGTGTATGTCAATAGAAACGCTATCAAACTAAGCTTAGGCGTGCATGGAAGATTGATTGGATTTTGAAGAATATTGTGAACGACTTAGTACGTCGAGGCGACGTGAGCGATTACGCTAGAGATTCGTCGAACGAATTGAAATATGTCTTGGCAAATGATGCGAATGATCTCTTGAGGATTTATAAAATGACATGAACCCGAGTGGTGTATGTGATAGGTTCGGAGAAGAATAAGAATGAGTGTCGACGACTAGTCGAGTGGCTCGAACCCTGAGTGGTGTATTGACGTCATAGAAATTGTTCGAGCGAGACTAAAGGATTTACGGATCGTACGAGAATGTGTCACGCTTAGTTGGCCGTGACTTCAAAAGTCCCGAACGAGATGTCGCTGTACAACTTGCCAATGGGCAACGTGAGTTAGAAAATAGTTCGGAACGATGAATGAAAACGAAGGGTCTTGATCGAGGAAAACTTAGAGGATCACGCGCATGATTTCCGATTGATTCAAATGAATTGCGACTTCGAGTTTGAACAACGATCTTGAAACTAGCTTGAGGAATAGCAGTAGAACTTGATCTTGAATATCGAGGAAATTGTGGAATATCCAACTCGGACAACAGCATCAAGCACGACTCGAA
>JANAVB010006199.1:2472585-2555005 GCA_029216955.1 Iris pallida | reverse complement strand
CGAGGAGATTAATGTAATAAGACCTGAGCTTAAGTCGAATAGTAATGTAAACTTACCATTTAAAAAAAACATATATATATATAAGCTAATGGTCATTTAAATACCCTCAACTATTGATCTTTTTCAACTTGACCCTAACGGTAAAAATAAAAAGACTCTAATGCCCTTACTTATCCTTGTTAAATAATAAATTAAAAGTTAATTGAAAAAATATATATTAAATTTTAACTAAAAATAATATTACACGCTTTAAGTGAAATTAACCTAAATATAATAATGAGTTCACATTCTAAATACAAAATCATCTTAAAATTTAATCAAATACTCAAAATATTATTATTTAAAGAACTAATTGATAAAACTAAATTCTAAAAAACCCTAATTGAAAAAACAAACCCTAACTCTCCCTCCTCCACCCGTCGCGACGCTTCCACCACTGAAGATGTCGCCCCAGTTCCAACCCTCCTCATGTCGTTCGTTGTCCATGATGCTCCGGCAAAAAAGCGTTGTCGCTGCCATTTATGAATGGAAGCAACAACAGCATCGGCTCGCATGGCATCGCTGGTCAGTGAACAGCAAGAGGGAAGGGTGAACCGATGACAACACACGTCGAAGGAGTCACGGTCATCGGCTCATCGGCAGGGTACAGGATGGTGGGGGTTTGTGGGAGGGTTAGGTTTTGTCTTATTTTTTTAGTTATTATTTTCCCTTTTTCTTTTTCCTTTTCTCCAAACACCTTAGGGGTAAGAGTCCTAACCAATCACGTAATATTCACATGATCGATAGACTAACGGAGGGTTGAATGTGGAAAACTTTAATAGTTTAGGGTATTTGGTTGATTAAAAAATAGTACTAGGTATTAAAGTGAAAAAACACGATACTCAGTGATAAGTGAAAAATACCCATATATATATATATATATATATATATATATATATATATATATATAAGCAGCTCATTGTGTTTCAAAAAATAAGAAATACAAAGTACATCTCTAAACTCGATATATATTACACGTCTCCTCCTAAGAGTGATCCCAGAAGTCAATCAAGGCCTGCATCCAATCCTGGCAATTTACTCAGCCATAAGAGAAGTAATTCTCAATGCTGTTGGATTCCATCTTCCATGCTGAATGATATTAGATACTGGCATCCTCATTGTAGATAGTAAAAGCGGGATCAAACCATAAAGAAGTAGATCTTCCATTCACTACAACTCTGGTAACAACTGTAGCCAATAGAAACCTAGCTCTCAAGATTGATTTCCAAGTAATAGATGCATTGTTATCCTCCTGAATTGTCCAGAAATTCCTTCTCCTAAAGTATTTGTTCTTCATCCAAGTGCTCCACATATTGTCCCTTGTAAGTAAATTCCAAGCCCTCTTCAATTGCAAGCTTGTCATGAGATCATGCAAATCTCTAATACCCAAACCCCCTTCTTCCTTAGGCTTCGCAAGATCCCCCAGCTCACTGTGTGCCTAGAAGTACCCCATAAGAAATCATCACAAATAGAGGAGTCTTTTCAGCAAGCTTCTACGAAGTTGAAACACTTATAGCCAGTACACAGCAATGCTGCTAATAACTGAATAAGTTCTATCCTTCCATATGAAAGCAGTATAGATCTCCATCCTTCTAGTATCTTTCTACAAACCTCCACCAGCTTGGACTATCCCCCAGTGTAAATAGTTTTATTTGATAATAAATCCCCAAATATGTAACTGGAAGTGGCCCTCTGTAATACCAAGAATCTTCTGAAAAGACTCCTCTATTTGTGAACATTCATGGACAATACTTACTTAAAAACACCTTGCTTTTGAGAACATTCATGGACAATCATGTCCTCTCCTCCATCTTTAAAAGACATTCTTTGATAGCAACCATAGCTCCAAAAATAATTTTTTTGCAAAACGGAGAATGTCATCTGCATAGAATAAATGAGAAACATTGGGCTTAATCTTCTGATGCAGAGGAGAGAGTCTTCCAGCCTCTACTTCCACTTCTAGTATTGAAGAAATGTACTCCATGGTAACTGCAAAAAGGTAAGGAGATAGATCTCCATGCCTAAGTCCCCTATTACTATAAATAAAACAGTAGCCTTCCATCCACCACAATAGAGAAAGAAGGGGTAGTAACACATTCGCTAATCAGCGTCACCCAATAAGGGTGGGTCCAAGCCCATGGTAGCCAAACTGTGATATGAAATCTCTATTTATTGTATCACAAAATATCTATTCACTGTGTCATAAGTTATCCTCAAATCAATTTTAATGCAACACTTTCCATTGCCTCTCATGTCAAAGTCTCTTATGAGTTCACGAGCCAACAAGATATTGTCACCAATATTCCTCCCCTTAATGAAGGCAGTTTGGTTTTCAGAGACGAGATCCTGAAACAGTAACTCCATTCTATTACATATCAGTTTAGAAATCACTTCATAGATGAAGTTACAACAAGAGATGGTCTAAAATTATGAACTCTCGTTGCACCTTCCATTTTAGGAATCAAAGTGATCTGTGGTTCATCTGTCTTAAAAGACTTCCTTTGAAAAATTAGTAATAGCCCCCATGATATAATCTTTCAACACATCCCAATGCAACTTGAAAAACTTTGCTGAGAACCCATCAGGTCCGGGAACTCTGTTGATATGAGCAGCTTGATCAATAACAGCTCTTACTTCCTCTTCTTGTATATCCATCAGTAACAATAAATTAGCAAAGTTCGTGACAAGTCTTCTAGGCACCAGATGTGGGAACATAGTCATATAGTAATCCTGATTATAGAGATACTGATAGTAATCAAGAACCTCCTGAGTCCTGACTGATCTGCTCCTCCAAGTTAACTGCAGCCCCTCTATCATTAAAGGGCCATTTAGAGTTAACTGCTCTTAGAGTTAACTGCTCTCCTAGCCTGATTGGCTTAATGAGCTGATGAAACGAGCATCCCATAAACTGGAAGCTTGATTGGCTTAATGAGCTGAGTTTGAAAATGGAAAACTCAGCTTGTGAGCTAGAGAACAAGCTCGACTCATAAAATGCTTCAAAGCGTACTCGACTAGTAAACAATTTGACGAGTACTAAACTTTGGCTCTACTCTAATATGCGACTCCATTCAGCTTGTATACGTTTATTTCTATGTTGTTTAGAAAAACAACCACTTAAATAAGAAAATAACAGGGAAGTTGTTTATGAAAAACAGGTGGAAAATGGCAACAACAAATCCACAAGTGTCCCATACTTTAGTCCCACATTGTCTGAGATTATAATTGAAAGCTACCTAACTACCACAAATATAGATGCGTAATGCATCAAGCAAAACTGAACCAATTTGCCAAAAAGAACTCTGGAACGGTCTTATTTACCTAGGCCCATATACGCCCAGTTGGCAACGAAGCATCATAATATAAAACTGGATCATTAAACCTTGCCAGATCACCTGGATTTAATAAAACCAGCCCGGTTCATCAAGTTTTTAACTAGATAAATGAAAAAAATGATCCAATAACAAATCCGGGCTGGATTAGCCACCGGGTCATCAGTTTTCCGGTCCAACCGGTTGTTTGGTCCGGGTTTGATAACTGTATAGAATCCAAATAGTTTGTCACCATGAATTTACTGTCAGATGTTACAGAATAAGAACAATGTACTGTAGATGACGCATCTCCATTTATAAGCCAATACATTAGATTGCTTCAAATATATAGCAGGTTAGTCAAAAGACAAACCATGTGTTGAGATTGCAAGAATTGTATGCATTTGTTTATTTTCAATAATAATCAAACTAAATACCTGTCTTTCAGTCATGGTACACAGTACAGTCCTATCAAAACCATCACAATCAGCTGGGCTATCCACATAAACAAAAAGTCCAAGTAATAATATCTAGATGGGAAATCAAGGAAACAATGAGAAGAACTGGTATTGCTTTAAAGAGCAAAAAAGGTGGTCATGCTACACTGCCTTGTTGAGTGATGACGAGACGGGAACAAGAAAGTTGTGTTAGCCCAATGATTAAGTTTAGTTCTTGAATATAGCTAACCAATTAAGTTTAACATCACTAAAATTCATGCAATCACTATAATGTTGATACTTAAACTTAGCATTGTCCTAATGTGTATTAAATTATTCATACCTGCTACCTTGCACGTTGCTTTGTCCATGTAACATTTATTTGCAGAAAAGCAATAAGCAAGATCACATATGGACATATGCAATGAAGAAAATATGTTGTGCAAAAGACGGAGTTATACCACAAGGTTTCTCTGAACCGCCTACGACATCTCCGCACTCAAGGTATTCAGATTTTATATCTGATTATCTTTGGACAAGTGTTGTCAAGGAAAAAAACCGTCTTCAAATCTGCTCAAATGTCAGAAGATTGGCCCCATCAAAGTGCTATTGATTTTATTATTTATTATGTATTTGATCTTTTATTTGAGTCTAAAACTTTTGTAAGTCGAGTCGCACTGGCAACTAGAAGAAGTTCAAGTCCACTCAAACTAGACCCAAACCCATGGTTCTAATCCAAAACCAAACTGGCCTAAATCCAAATGTCCAGAACCACACTGGTCTGAAGCAAACCGAACTAGGTTCTTGTGACCCAGCAACCCTAGTTTCTCGTTCCTCCAGAAGAACATGGTGCAACATTCAAAAATATGAACGTTGGGGCACCGAACTCTGCCCGAATTCGGTCCCCAGAAAACCTATAAATAGGCATTGAACCCTACATAGTTTTTCACTCATTCACTCATACTTTCACCTGCCTATTGAGAGTTGTACAAACTTCCCATTTCCAAGATCAACTCCCAATCCTTCTAGTGCCAAATGCGATCTCGGTTAGAAGTCTGCTAGAGTTGTAAAAGCTTGGTTTTCTGTTATTTCCATTCAAGTGTTTGAAGTCGGCGTGCTCTTCGAATCAAAGCACGTGGCTGTTGAAGTTGGCAAACTCTTCGGATCAAAGTTTGTGGTTGTAAGAAGTCGGCAAACTCTTCGGATCAAAGCTTGTGGTGTACTGCTATTTACTTAATAGTTGATTAATACCGAACAAGAGTACCTGGGACTGGATTGCCTTCCACGAAGGACACTAGTATACATCGCGGACTTTGCGTTTGTGACTTCTTTACTCGGTCTACTTTTCTATACTTGTTTGCTGAATCGCTAGTTACTTCTTAGTTGGTAATTACCATTTGCCTTAGCTTTTATTGGAGTTATTTTTTGTTGCACTCTAGTCACCCCCCCTCTAGAATTGTTTCTCAAGTTGAGCATCATCAATTTGATTGCGACAAGGATCGTCAACATGCCCGCATAAATCCTTTTGTTGCTTGGGACTAAAATGGGAAATGAGGGTAATCGTTATTTTGATCACTGATAAATATGTAAGGTTTTTTTTTTACAACAAGATCAAAAGGGGAGTTAAACACACTGAACTCCCCTCACACTATTTTGGGGGTTTAAATTGACGTCAGGCCTAAGGGGATGTGTCAGCTCCAGAAACCGTAGAAACCGTTAGTAGATGCCACCTGCAGAAAAGATATCTAAAAGCGCATCCATTTCCACTCGTGAACCCCTACCCGCCAGAATCCTCAAATGATAGCAACAAGCATAAACCCCTAGATCTTCCATAAATACCTCTACAATGTAAACCCTTCCGGCCAAGCATTTTAACATGGATACAAATAAACTAATCAAATTCGAATGGTTTCTTTGACCAATTATCCATTAGAAGATTTAGCTTGTATGAATCGGTATTGATTTGATACCGTAATGATAGTCGTTTCAGTATGTCAAGGTTACATATCTACCCACAATTCTGAATTGGTTAATTCAGAACATAATAAGTTAATAGTAAGTACATTTCCTATGTATCACAAGACATAGAAAGTAAGAAGAAAAAAATATGCATATTATGCATATCAAGACACCGATGTGATTAAATATCAAGCCAACTGGACTTTAAGAAGAAATCGACAAAAAAAAAATTCTTCAAAAAAGGAATTATCTTTTGTGAATGGATAAATCTATCATTTGTTTCTATCCAAACCAATATATATATATATATATATAAATATATATATATATATATATATATATATATATATATATATATATATATATATATAAACTATTGTGTATATATATATATATAAAAATATATATATACACAATAGTTTATATATATATATATATATATATATATATATATATATATATAAACTATTGTGTATATGAACAAATACATTTTTTTTGTTTGTACATGACTAGTATAATTATTATTATTTTTCCGGATCAAGGAATTCCATGGAAAAGAAACATACATAGAAAAATTGTTTCTCTATGATAAAAAATTCAATCATATCGGTTATTCCACAAGAAGAAAAAGAAGAAAACTTTAGGTTTGTTGAATTTCAAGTTTTAGGTTTTACCAATAAGATACGGAGAGTCACTTATATTTGGAGTTACATAACAAATATATTTTTACCACGTAGGGGTCTACAAATAATTATGGAAAATGTCAATGGTTGTTGAATTATTTGTCAAAGAAAAATAGAGTACGCTATAAGAAATTAATTGATCAGTTTTATATCCAAAAGTCAAAAACTCGTTAATTTTAAGTTTAAGATTGGTTTGAATTTTTTATTAGTTACTCATTTTGATGAAGTCGCGTTTACAGAAATTAATGGAATGGAATAACAAACTAAGGAAGAAAATATATGACTATACCGACAACAAGAAAGGATTTCATAAAAGTTATGCAAGGAGTTCTTCGACTGATTATTAATGGACGTTATTGACTTTAAACCCATATTGGCCTATTTATACAAAGGAATGGAAAAAACAACAGAAAATTGAACAAATATACAATATTTTCCTTATGTGACACGGTGGAATTATTTAGCCATTATATTCACGATAAATGCACAAGAAAGATTGGAAAGTGTCCGTAACAAATGTTGCAGATAGCAACAAGTGTTGCAGTAGTTGGAGGAACTGTTGCAACATTTGTTGTACCAATTCAACCATTTACATCCAAACAAACATTGGCAAAAGTGTAAATGGTGCGACAAATATCTCATGTAACTGCATTTACAGACCAAGCATCCCATGATCTTCTGCAAAAAAGAATAAAGGGGTTAACAAACCCCTTGCGTCTCTCTAAACATCTAGAAGCAATTCCTACAGTTACACGTTGGGACAGTCGTTCAATCCCATCGTGATCATAAAGTTAATGGGGAGATGCTTTCTGATAACCATGATCATAGAATTAGACTATCATGATCATACAGTTAGAGTGGAGAGATGCTTTTCTAATAACCATATGACCATATAATTAGATGTTTATATTCCACCCGTTCTTCCTTCACCAAAATGTTGGGCAAACAAGAATACCAGAAAGTGTGTAGCTAAAATAAGATGTTGAGATAGAGAGCAACAAAACACTAGTGATAGCAAGCAGGAGACGAATGTAGTGACCCGCTCCGTCCTAGCGGAACGCCGATTCAAACGGCAAGTGCAACGACTCAAACGAGCCGTCGACCCAAAGAGTTGGCATCGACCTGATGAAGAATCGATGCAAGGCTTGCATTGGCCCGTCAAGATGAATCCAGACTTAGACTTTCAAAGGCGCGCTCGGAGTATCGCTCGGCCGATGTGAACATCGCTAAGGTGGGTGGCTCCGATGAACCCGTCTTTGCTTAACCTAGACACATAACAATATGGACACTATCACTGAAATCGCTAGGCGATAACACCGCGCATGCTAATAAATGACCCAACGCACCTAGCTAAGGGAATAATCCTATCTTGTATGCTTGTATAGAATATGGAAAGGAACATGGAAAATACGAGAACTCTCGCACCGCGCTCCACGCTCGTGCTAAGGCACAAGCTTACGTTCAAGTCCTTTATGCGTTCAACAATGAAAACAATGAATAGTTTACAACAATGAAACGGGGAGACTATCAATATAGTCGTTCCGAGTAGAGTTTAGCAACATTGAAAGACTATGGGACCGATGGGTCGCCAAGACGACTCCCGCATGGGGAGTTGCATAAAGAATGAACGAATAAGTGAATGAATGAATTAACGAATGAATGAATGAATATGTGACTGAATCATTGAATGAACGAACAAGTGAAAGAAAGAAAGAATGAAAGAAAGATAAGAAAGAAAGAATGAAAGATAAGAAGGAAATAATGGTTAGCGACAGTGTGACAGGCACGTGCAACGGGGCTCGCTACCCGCGCTGCACGGACGCCAACCTGGTCGATAACCCATTATGGCTAAGGGCTAGCCTACGGCTCGGAGACAGTCGTTAAGTTAAAATGACAAACAAAAAGAAAACGAAATGGTCGTGGACAATCCACTCGTATACGGGAGGTAGGAGAAATAAAGGTATTTCCAGCGGCTCAGTCAAAGTGTGAAGGACGTGCCGGTCCGGACGAAAATCAAAGTTTGGCTTACGTACAGGCCTGAGTGCGGGCTTAGCCACCAGGGGACATAAGGCCGGGTGTTTCAAAAGACTATCAGGGTGTACCAAGCCGCACGCTATAATATGTGAGAAATACCAAGGGGAGAACATGTCCAAATGGCTTGTGATGCCAGCGACCGATGCATATAGATTAAGTGGGCTTTGCTGGTGGCAATCCACGTGCAAGTCCTTGCATTGAAATCAAAGTAGTCTAAGTTAACTAAATGAAGTGCCTTCTGAACAGGCTTGAATATGACACCCCAAATAATCGAGAGTACTTCGGCAAAGGAGTTAGAAAACACGCCTACGACGTGCTAGGACCCGAGGCAGGGACACGCCCTTGACATTGAAAGTTCACATGAATTACGTAAAGTCATTTCATATAAATTATTGAGTTTACTTTGGACAGGGAAGGCCGGACGGTAAGTATGGGTAAGTCATGCATATATTTCCATGCGACACTTGTATTCAGCAACACGAGATAGGCTATGATATATGCCATAAAACTGATCCTAAGGCAAGATTAGAAAGACAATGAATGATAGACGGTGCACAAAAGTAAATAGAACGTGTTTGGTAATGATAGCATTGTGGACGAGCTAACCTCCCCACCAGTGCATAACAATGTACTGATAACCCCACAGTCTGCTTGCAGGAAGCAGGAAACGTCGACGGGTGCGGAGCTTTCCTCGGACGTGCTAAGGCGCGGAGCTATCTCTCGAGCCTTGGAGCGTTGCAAGGAGCTGGAGCACCATATACAGGACATAATGTATTGGAACATCGCCATGAATCATTCCATCTTGTAAGCCACTTGGCACGTCTTTTATGTTTCAGAGAGAGAGAGCTTGAGCGATTTGTAATATCGGCCTAGCGCCGCTTGTAAACTTCTTGAATATCAATAAAGAGTTGAATTCGCTTCAATTTGTGTTCATTTACTTTCCGCTGCAAATAGGGACACTCTGTGCGACTCTGTGGCCTAGCTCAAATCGGCCGTTTCTGGACTTAGCCTTGCACGGGCGCAACCTAGGCCCGTGCGGCATCACGCCTTAGCGAGGACGATCGCTCCTGCGGGAGCGGGACGTGACATATTGGTATCAGGGCACGGCTTTACGTCCTTGGACTTCATTTCGATTTTCTCAATTTTGAAAGCTGGGTTGGAAACAAAAGAAGTGTACGCTCTCTCTCGTTATGCCTTGGGATGTTCCATACAATAAGTCTAAATATTTTCAAAAGCTCGTACAAGTACTCGGTTGAACGGGATCGATAGGCGACGGCCTTTGTGCCGAACGATGTTAAACTTGACTCGATAGAGAACACATGCTAAGTTAACATG
Organism: Iris pallida; assembly: GCA_029216955.1. Taxonomy (NCBI): domain Eukaryota; kingdom Viridiplantae; phylum Streptophyta; class Magnoliopsida; order Asparagales; family Iridaceae; genus Iris; species Iris pallida. The sequence continues at coordinate 2,545,210 of JANAVB010006199.1, read as the reverse complement.
TCGCGTGCGTGCCTGACTAGTCTTGCGTCGACCTAGCAAATGAGCGTGCAAACTCGAATATAGTCCGCACGGGATAGCTATGCCGAGTATCGTGCACCTCAACTTTTGGTGCAATCGAGTTGCGAGCGATATCAAGTACCGCTCGGTCAGGAACGAAGCTACACTTAGAGTGTATGTCGATAGAAACGCTATCAAACTAACGCTTAGGCGCGCATGGAAGATTGATTGGATTTTGAAGAATATTGTGAACGACTTAGTACGTCGAGGCGACGTGAGCGATTACGCTAGAGATTCGTCGAACGAATCTGAAATATGTCTTGGCAAATGATGCGAATGATCTCTTGAGGATTTATAAAATGACTTGAACCCGAGTGGTGTATGTGATAGGTTCGGAGAAGAATAAGAATGAGTGTCGACGACTAGTCGAGTGGCTCGAACCCTGAGTGGTGTATTGACGTCATAGAAATTGTTCGAGCGAGACTAAAGGATTTACGGATCGTACGAGAATGTGTCACGCTTAGTTGGCCGTGACTTCAAAAGTCCCGAACGAGATGTCGCTGTACAACTTGCCAATGGGCAACGTGAGTTAGAAAATAGTTCGGAACGATGAATGAAAACGAAGGGTCTTGATCGAGGAAAACTTAGAGGATCACGCGCACAATTTCCGATTGATTCAAATGAATTGCGACTTCGAGTTTGAACAACGATCTTGAAACTAGCTTGAGGAATAGCAGTAGAACTTGATCTTGAATATCGAGGAAATTGTGGAATATCCAACTCGGACAACAGCATCAACGCACGACTCGAAATCGGTTGCAAAGGAAGATCGTCAGGTTACGCATATCGTCGATGGTATTGAGGCATATCAAAGATCGATATGCGATAACTCAGGGGTACTCTGACTCGGCGAATGACGATCGTCCAAATGTTATTGTTCCGTTGGATACTATACTTGGGATGTTAAAAATGTGTCGAGGAAAAGATAGATTTAGCTCGAGGATTTTCTAGTTGAATGTATGACGGTCAGACTATCGAATTGATTTGGCTTGGATGAAAATATGAATGCTTGGATTTGCTTCGTTGACAACCACAACGTTGACGTTCTTGTCTTATGCGAGCACAACTCCAGCCTCGCACATGCGTCACGCCGGATTATGGCGATCACTCCGCGTGAGCGCTGATATGGTGATTCATACAGCAGGAATGATTGAACTTGGATGGTGTGGCAATCTGATTGCTTCGACTTGTGGTTTGACGTGAAGGTGGACTCGAGAATGAATTTGTGTGCTTGAAGAATTGAACTTGGGGATTGAGTAGGTCCAATCCGCGTATCGAGAATGGGTTAGTCTAAAACTCAAACAAGAGTTACGCCCCGATAAGAATGATTATTCCGCGGGAGCGTTGCATGGTGATTCATGAACCGCCGTGGATAATCGAACTCGCGTGAGATTGGGGCGCAACATATTGTCAAGGCTAGACGACCTCGTGATCGAATACATGAATTGGTTAGAGTTGGTGATTTGAATGGATTCGAATACGAGCAAAACGAATGCATTGATGCGAATAGGTGATCGTGCTCGATGTTTAGAAATTTGAGTGACGCGAGCTTGGATAGAAACTTCCGTACAAACGAACAAATGGTTTGATCCTAGGATTGGAGTCAGTGTTGGCATTATTGTTGGGGAACTGTGATTCCAATCCTGACATTGACTTGCCTCGAAAAGAAATAGCCTAGCGGATAGGCGGACGACCCTATACCGAGTGATTGAACCTGTGCGATTGATATTAGAGCATCGTCTGGACGGACGATAGACTTGGGGCAACAAGACTTAGAGTAGGACGAAAAATTAGGAGTGTGCGTGAACGACAACGAGAATGGCCCCAAACGATGGGAATGATAGGAATGGATGATGCGCAAGTAAAGTTGGAATAACGAATTGAATCATTGGTCGGAAGACGTACTCGATGATAGTGCAATACTTGGTCTCGAATCGGACGGGAATTACTTAGACTTGGCCGACTCCGCTAAGAAGAAATCGTATTGATTTCGTTGACAAGAGCGCTTGAGAAGCGATTGGGGCCATCTCGATGACCGAGATAAACGATAGTGAGATGCACGCGAGTTCGGTTTTAAATCGAAGTTAGCAAAAACGATCGGCAAATCGAAACTATCACGAGTAGCTTGTCCGACTTCGCTAGTCGCTAAGCTTGGTTGAAATGTACGTATTCGGGGGACGCCTTGAATGCGTGCACGATCCAAACTCAGCGATATGATGAACTCGAATGCAGCTGCAAGTGGGTGTTGCGATGCGCATGAACGAACGAGTGAGTTTGCCTCAGCCTACGACTCTCGTGTTTGAGAATTACAACGCACCTCGTACGACCGTTTCAGTCCCATGATATGTCGAAATAGCAACCAAGTCGAAGAAACGAGACGATTGAATAAGTGCCATCAACTCTAAAGATGAATAAAAAGTCATTCAATAAAAATCGACCAGACGTACGCCACACGGAACTTAGAAAGGTATCGAGTATGGTTCGATGCCATCGAACGATAGAACCGTTCGATAGAATTGTCTATGAAACACGATGGCACGAGTTAAGGAATGGTAGGATGACCTGCACTCAGGAAGTATCGAGGACGAGACTTGTTTTGAGTGGTGTATTATGTAGTGACGCGCTCCGCCCTAGCGGAACGCCGATTCAAACGGCAAGTGCAACGACTCAAACGAGCCGTCGACCCAAAGAGTTGGCATCGACCTGATGAAGAATCGATGCAAGGCTTGCATTGGCCCGTCAAGATGAATCCAGACTTAGACTTTCAAAGGCGCGCTCGGAGTATCGCTCGGCCGATGCGAACATCGCTAAGGTGGGTGGCTCCGATGAACCCGTCTTTGCTTAGCCTAGACACATAACAATATGGACACTATCACTGAAATCGCTAGGCGATAACACCGACCCAACGCACCTAGCTAAGGGAATAATCCCATCTTGTATGCTTGTATAGAATATGGAAAGGAACATGGAAAATACGAGAACTCTCGCACCGCGCTCCACGCTCGTGCTAAGGCACAAGCTTACGTTCAAGTCCTTTATGCGTTCAACAATAAAAACAATGAATGGTTTACAACAATGAAACGGAAAGACTATTAATATAGTCGTTCCGAGTAGAGTTTAGCAACATTGAAAGACTATGGGACCGATGGGTCGCCAAGGCGACTCCCGCATGGGGAGTTGCATAAAGAATGAACGAATAAGTGAATGAATGAATCAACGAATGAATGAATGAATATGTGACTGAATCATTGAATGAACGAACAAGTGAAAGAAAGAAAGAATGAATGAAAGATAAGAAAGAAAGAAAGAATGAAAGATAAGAAGAAAATAATGGTTAGCGACAGGTGTGACGGGCACGTGCAACGGGGCTCGCTACCCGCGCTGCACGGACGCCAACCTGGTCGATAACGCATTATGGCTAAGGGTTAGCCTACGGCTCGGAGACAGTCGTTAAGTTAAAATGACAAACAAAAAGAAAACGAAATGGTCGTGGACAATCCACTCGTATACGGGAGGTAGGAGAAATAAGGGTATTTCCAGCGGCTCAGTCAAAGTGTGAAGGACGTGCCGGTCCGGACGGAAATCAAAGTTTGGCTTACGTACAGGCCTGAGTGCGGGCTTGGCCACCAGGGGACGTAAGGCCGGGTGTTTCAAAAGACTATCAGGGTGTACCAAGCCGCACGCTATGATAGGTGAAAAATACCAAGGGGAGAACATGTCCAAATGGCTTGTGATGCCAGCGACCGATGCATATAGATTAAGTGGACTTTGCTGGTGGCAATCCACGTGCAAGTCCTTGCATTGAAATCAAAGTAGTCTAAGTTAACTAAATGAAGTGCCTTCTGAACAGGCTTGAATATGACACACCAAATAATCGAGAGTACTTCGGCAAAGGAGTTAGAAAACACGCCTACGACGTGCTAGGACCCGAGGCAGGGACACGCCCTTGACATTGAAAGTTCACATGAATTACGTAAAGTCATTTCATATAAATTATTGACTAACTTGGTTTACTTTGGACAGGGAAGGCCGGACGGTAAGTATGGGTAAGTCATGCATATATTTTCATGCGACACTTGTATTCAGCAACACGAGATAGGCTATGATATATGCCATAAAACTGATCCTAAGGCAAGATTAGAAAGACAATAAATGATAGACGGTGCACAAAAGTAAATAGAACGTGTTTGGTAATGATAGCATTGTGGGCGAGCTAGCCTCCCCACCAGTGCATAACAATGTACTGATAACCCCACAGTCTGCTTGCAGGAAGCAGGAAACGTCGGCGGGTGCGGAGCTTCCCTCGGACGTGCTAAGGCACGGAGCTATCTCTCGAGCCTTGGAGCGTTGCAAGGAGCTGGAGCACCATATACAGGACATAATGTATTGGAACATCGCCATGAATCATTCCATCTTGTAAGCCACTTGGCACGCCTTTTATATTTCAGAGAGAGAGCTTGAGCGATTTGTAATATCGGCCTAGCGCCGCTTGTAAACTTCTTGAATGTCAATAAAGAGTTGAATTCGCTTCAATTTGTGTTCATTTACTTTCCGCTGCAAATAGGGACACTCTGTGCGACTCTGTGGCCTAGCTCAAATCGGCCGTTTCTGGACTTAGCCTTGCACGGGCGCAACCTAGGCCCGTGCGGCATCACGCCTTAGCGAGGACGATCGCTCCTGCGGGAGCAGGGCGTGACAACGAAGTCCTCTATCTACCCTGTTTTTCTATTGAATGAGATCCAGGAGACGGGGCTGGGAGGTATGAGTCGACCGGATGCAGGGAAGCCCAGGCAATCTGTTCCTATCAGTCATTCATCAGGAAGAGAATCAGATTTTGAAATCTCATTGTTGAAGGAAGAGAGAGGAGAGAGGCTACTTTATAACGACCATGCTACTATGCTAGCAGGGGAAGAAAGGGATGTGCGTCCTATTGGACATGCCTATGTTAGCGCATACGCATAAGCTGTGAGTGCATTTGTGGGAAGTTAGGTTGGAAAACTAAGGATAATATTTGGGAACATATTTTAAGATGGTTTATGCATGTAACAACAGAGATGACGAGACCATAGTGGAAGGAGTTGTTAGACTATTGGAAGATCTAAGAGAATCTATAACCGGGCAGAAAAAGAGGATCAATATAATGGAGATGTCCTCTGAAATAACGGAGTGGGGGAAAGAAATCATGAAGTGGCCAGGAGATCTAGGATGCGATTTAAATTACTGTAACTGCAGTTTTAACGTACAATTCTTTAAGTTTCTTGTGATATATAACAGAATACTTTACATAAAGGTCTTTCGGTTTCATAAGACCATTAAATAAATTATTATTATATTAAGATTCTGTTTTTCGCTTGTGACTTTAAAGAATTATTAGCTTTGCTTTTAGATATTATGTTTCTCTTCATTTAATGTTTCACATGCAATGCTCTGTTTCTAGATATCTTAAAAAAATTAGAAGAATTTGCTATAAAGGTCTCTCTATATACTAAAAAATAGTAATTAGAAATTAGCTGTATGTGATGGTCATTCCTTCACTCTTTGGCATTATGTGCCATAAAGGTGAATGCAATTCCCTATAGTAAATTGTATCATCTTACCCACTTCATCTAGATTCAGTCAAGCCAGTGAAATCTCCGCTTTGCTTTGGTCGACCTTCAATCTTTTTGTTTCAGTCAACATTCGAATCAAAGCTACCAAACGGGATCATGTTTATGATGATAACAATGTTTGGGTAGAAAAAACCTAAGAATGTGATAGACTTTGGTGGTCAAGCGCCCCTCTCTCATTTTCCAACTGCTTCTTACGAGATAAGCATTCCAGTCCGAGTAGGAAGAAAGCACAGGGGATTCAGGGCGATTGATTACCCCTTACTCTCCCTCTCTCCAAGTATAAAAAGCCCTTATTAGTCAAGCTTCGGCACTATGGAGCAAAGGGAAGTGCTATTTTGCCCATTTCTTTTCTATTTTGTGTCACGTTTCAATTCCGTAGGAACGAAAGTCGTCACTGGACGTGATGCCGTACAAGTCAAAATTTTACTAGTACAAAACAAATACCAAAACGGCCGAAAGAACATCTAAGATACAAACTCATCGCAGCTGAAAGTTCTAAGCAGAAAAGTTGAATGAACACAAGATATACGAAATAAATCTTTTATCAATAATAACAACGGGACAACGGCTCAAGGCCAAAAATGACTTGATTACAACATACCTCTCTCAATACAATAAAATACGCCACGATCCTTACAACTCAAGAAACAGTACAATACGATAATGTTACATACAATATGTCATCGATATACAAAGTGATTCTCTCCAGCCTGATCCGCTACTTGCCAAACGAGCTCTAATGCCTTGATACATACAAGCAAACTCCAACCTGTATATATCTGGTGGGGTATCAGTACAAGAGTACTGGTGAGTGGTCTCTCGCCCACTCAACCAAAACCAACACATTCATTTAGTGAGCACATACAATATTTGTGATATGTCCAATCATGTCTTAGGATCAGTTACATGACATATTATACTTGTCTCAACAACTTAAATGTGCCACGTAATAGGGTTTGCTCTTACCCAATACTTATCATCCTTCCATGCTTAATACAACAATGTTAATTCATAAGGCAGAGCATCACTATAATGATTCCAGCTCATACTACATAAGAGAATAAATCATACTGTGTCCCTGCATAACACACTCATTAGCAATCATAAAAGTACAATCATGCTATGTGATCAATCTGTATCCATGACTAGGCTTCCAAGCAAATAACGTTAGCATGCAGCTAAATACATGAAGGTCACTGGCACCATAAGCCATCCTAAACCATAGCAGGGTTAGACGGCGATCCTTTCAGTGGAGGTAGCGAGCTCCACGAAAAATTTTCGAATCACCTGTGCTAATACGTCAGCACAGCTATCAATGTTCCTCCTAGGACGACACGATCTCGGTGTCCTGGCAATTCTTTCGAGAAACTAAAACCTTGTGCACAAGTTATCCATGACAATGCAATTATGTAAACAGATACTCCACACAAATGCATGGTACAAAACTGAAATAATCATAAAACATCTCTATCCAGCATATACAATGACACATTATTTCTACATTACCATATACCTCTAGCCATCGTTCAAGTCAAACTTTCCAGTCCAGGGATTTCCATACTTACATAGTTCTTAGTCCAGGGACAATGCCTTGGTGACCCAACGGTCCCAATTCTTACCATGTCTCTAGTACTTGAGCTACAATACTAAACTCTATCTTATACATTCTTGCAACGTGTGATTCCCATAAGTAAAACATAGCCATAGAATGATACTTCCAATGATACATAGTATATAGGCACACAATCATTATGTCTAAGGCAATAGAACAAATTTCTATAATAGTCTACAACAGTGCTACAATCCATATGATAAAGTGTTGCAACAATACAAAAAAATCATATCGATAACAAGAAGTCTAAATAGCTCATGTGATAAGATATAGCAGCTCTATTTGCACAAGTCTAACTCATCGGTCTCATAATTTCATGTTCTATAACAACAAATATAAATAAATAAGATTACTCTCTTATCTATGCGGGTTCATCTATTTTATTATTAACATGCAATAATACTCATAGCACACGAAAGATATACGCAACATCCAATTTATTAGGTGTAAAGGCAAGAAAAAGATGGATTATTGAAACCACCAACATGAAACAACGTCGATATGCATCAACCGAGCAGATCTCTGCAACATCCTCTGACTGAACCCAAGATCAAACGGCTATCTAAGCCAATAAACCATCCAAATGTACCATGCATAACGGGCATTACATAATACATCACTCAGACGAAGTTTCGTCCTAGGAACTTACAAGAACATACTCCTCCAACTGCAACACTTGACCAATGAAGCAAACTTATGCTCAATCAATCATTCAAAATATCATACTGACTCCTCGAACATGTTGATCAAGATTCAAACAAATATGGAGCACCCTCCAATAAAATACTTACTAAACGAAGTCATTCTTTATATTGCACAAATTACTCGAAGCAACTCTCTTCTATATCCATAACAACCAATATACTCAATATATAAACTCCAAAAACTTCACAAAATTATACCTTTAGTCCAACTTGAATATGTCTTGAATAACTTCGATCCTTCTTAATGCAACTCAATAATGCCTCAGCCAAATCCATGAAACAGCTTATATTGCCCGACTCAATCCAACCATTTCCAAAGCTTCACCAATATCCTCTGCTTCCATCAATAATACGCCTCACGCTGAACTGCACTGCTCAAACTCACTGGACAAACTAACACAACCCAAGGAACCAACTGAACACCCAAGCACAAGGGAGGCAAAGCTAAGGCTAAGGCAATCGATTTGAGCACACCGCTAATAAATCTGAATTAAAAGAGACAACCAAATCCAACTATACCCGATTTTCAACAAATCATCATATTCCAATCTATCCATCAATATCAATCCATCTTCCCGTAAGCCTCCAAGAGCTTATCACATAGCCTATACTTACTCATCCAACATAATACACTTAAAGGCCAAATCAAATTGATATTTTCATTCCAATCCCAAGTGTCTTATCTTATGCAGTCTAATCCACTCTCAAGAAATTAATCATTATTATCAGACTTGTCGAACTTATTGCATCAAAGCCTCAATCACTATTCATTTCAATTCTTTATTATAACAAAATCCAACTATCCTAAGATATTATTATTGAATCAATCCATAATGCATCTTCCGAGAATTTTTCAATGTAAGAACGCAACTAATCAAATCCGAATCACCTTCATGTATATCTTAGTTACACCCTTCCAATATGATCGTCATATTTTTAAGCATCATCTAACATAGCCTCATATCAATTTAAGAGAATTATCATCCATGCTTCACCTTACTTTCATCAGTATTATAATCCAACCAACAAAATCAATCTTCCAAAATTTTCAGGCAAATATAAAGTTACCATCAATTTGCCTCCAATGCCAATAAAATTTATAGCTCGTTGCAATATATATATATCCATCACCTCAAGATGAGTATAATATCAACTTCTCATGAGCCCTCCAAGAGCTTATCACACAGCCTATACTTACCCATCCAACATCAATACACTTAAGGCCAAATCCAATTAATATTTTCATCCCAATCCCAAGTGTTTCATATTATACAGTCCAATCCGTTCTCAAGAGATCAATCTCTATTATCAGACAACTTGTAGAACTTATTGCATCATAGCCTCAATCACTATTGCATTTCAATTCTTTGATATAACAGAATCCAACTATCCCAAGAATCCAACTATCCCAAGATTATTATTGAATCAATCCATAATCCATCTTCCAAGAATTTTCCAATCTAAAAATGCAACTTATCAAGTCTGAATCACCTTTACGTATATCTCAGTTACACCATTTTCAATACGAAAATGCTAAATGGCCCGCCGGGGGTGGACCGTGGCTGTGCCCGCGCCGATGTGTCCACCCCCCCCATTCGCCCCTCCTGCAGTACACGGGGCCCACACCCAGAAAATTCGGAACCCCCTCCAACGGGGGGCCGACGCGTGGCTGCAGGCCAGGACCGCGGTCAGAAACCGCGGTCCACGTAGCATCGTCGTTTTCAATATGATCATCATATTTTTAAGCATCATCTGACCTTGTCTCATATCAATTTAAGAGAATTTTCAACAATGCTTCACCTTAAGAGAATTTCCATCCATGTTTCATCTTTACTTTCAACAGTATCATAATCCAACTAACAAAAATAAATCTTCCAAAATTTTCAGCCAAATATGAAGTTACCATCAATTTGCCTCCAGTGTCAATACAATTTATAGCTCGTTGCAATATATATTCAACACCTCAAGATGAGAATAATCCACCGAAACAGTCATACAAGATATCGAGCCACAATATTGAATGTAATATTGTTCTTCCAAATAGCAACAATCCTGCAATTCCTAAGAACCAAATGCCTAACTATACATATCACTCAATCTTACTGTCCCAACTCTATTCTAAGTCAGTCTATTTAGACAAATCTTCTTAAGGTAATCCTATCAATTTCTGGCACTCAATATTGGAAAGTCTGCCTAACCACTAGGCCAGCTAACTCAATCAGCCACAATCCATATGATAAAGTGTTGCAACAGTACAAAAAAATCATATCGATAACAAGAAGTCTAAATAGCTCATGTGGTAAGATATAGCAGCTCTATTTGCACAAGTCTAACTCATCGGTCTCATAATTTCATGTTCTGTAACAACAAATATAAATAAATAAGATTACTCTCTTATCTATGCGGGTTCATCTATTTTATTATTAACATGCAATAATACTCATAGCACACGAAAGATATACGCAACATCCAATTTATTAGGTGTAAAGGCAAGAAAAAGATGGATTATTGAAACCACCAACATGAAACAACGTCGATATGCATCAACCGAGCAGATCTCTGCAACATCCTCTGACTGAACCCAAGATCAAACGGCTATCTAAGCCAATAAACCATCCAAATGTACCATGCATAACGGGCATTACATAATACATCACTCAGAAGAAGTTTCGTCCTTGGAACTTACAAGAACATACTCCTCCAACTGCAACACTTGACCAATGAAGCAAACTTATGCTCAATCAATCATTCAAAATATCATACTGACTCCTCGAATGCACATGTTGATCAAGATTCAAACAAATATGGAGCACCCTCCAATAAAATACTTACTAAACGAAGTCATTCTTTATATTGCACAAATTACTCGAAGCAACTCTCTTCTATATCCATAACAACCAATATACTCAATATATAAACTCCAAAAACTTCACAAAATTATACCTTCAGTCCAACTTGAATATGCCTTGAATAACTTCGATCCTTCTTAATGCAACTCAATAATGCCTCAGCCAAATCCATGAAACAGCTTATATTGCCTGACTCAATCCAACCATTTCCAAAGCTTCACCAATATCCTCTGCTTCCATCAATAATACGCCTCACGCTGAACTGCACTGCTCAAACTCACTGGACAAACTAACACAACCCAAGGAGCCAACTGAACACCCAAGCACAAGGGAGGCAAATCTAAGGCTAAGGCAATCGATTTGAGCACACCGCTAATAAATCTGAATTAAAAGAGACAACCAAATCCAACTATACCCGATTTTCAACAAATCATCATATTCCAATCTATCCATCAATATCAATCCATCTACCCGTAAGCCTCCAAGAGCTTATCACATAGCCTATACTTACTCATCCAACATAATACACTTAAAGGCCAAATCAAATTGATATTTTCATTCCAATCCCAAGTGTCTTATCTTATGCAGTCTAATCCACTCTCAAGAAATTAATCATTATTATCAGACTTGTCGAACTTATTGCATCAAAGCCTCAATCACTATTCATTTCAATTCTTTATTATAACAAAATCCAACTATCCTAAGATATTATTATTGAACCAATCCATAATGCATCTTCCGAGAATTTTTCAATCTAAGAACGCAACTAATCAAATCCGAATCACCTTCATGTATATCTTAGTTACACCCTTCCAATATGATCGTCATATTTTTAAGCATCATCTAACATAGCCTCATATCAATTTAAGAGAATTATCATCCATGCTTCACCTTACTTTCATCAGTATTATAATCCAACCAACAAAATCAATCTTCCAAAATTTTCAGGCAAATATAAAGTTACCATCAATTTGCCTCCAATGCCAATAAAATTTATAGCTCGTTGCAATATATATATATCCATCACCTCAAGATGAGTATAATCTCAACTTCTCATGAGCCTCCAAGAGCTTATCACACAGCCTATACTTACCCATCCAACATCAATACACTTAAGGCCAAATCCAATTAATATTTTCATCCCAATCCCAAGTGTTTCATATTATACAGTCCAATCCATTCTCAAGAGATCAATCTCTATTATCAGACAACTTGTAGAACTTATTGCATCATAGCCTCAACCACTATTGCATTTCAATTCTTTGATATAACAGAATCCAACTATCCCAAGATTATTATTGAATCAATCCATAATCCATCTTCCAAGAATTTTCCAATCTAAAAATGCAACTTATCAAGTCTGAATCACCTTTACGTATATCTCAGTTACACCATTTTCAATACGAAAATGCTAAATGGCCCGCCGGGGGTGGACCGTGGCTGTGCCCGCGCCGATGTGTCCACCCCCCCCCATTCGCCCCTCCTGCAGTACACGGGGCCCACACCCAGAAAATTCGGAACCCCCTCCAACGGGGGGCCGACGCGTGGTTGCAGGCCAGGACCGCGGTCAGAAACCGCGGTCCACGTAGCATCGTCGTTTTCAATATGATCATCATATTTTTAAGCATCATCTGACCTTGCCTCATATCAATTTAAGAGAATTTTCAACAATGCTTCACCTTAAGAGAATTTCCATCCATGTTTCACCTTTACTTTCAACAGTATCATAATCAAACTAACAAAAATAAATCTTCCAAAATTTTCAGCCAAATATGAAGTTACCATCAATTTGCCTCCAGTGTCAATACAATTTATAGCTCGTTGCAATATATATTCAACACCTCAAGATGAGAATAATCCACCGAAACAGTCATACAAGATATCGAGCCACAATATTGAATGTAATATTGTTCTTCCAAATAGCAACAATCCTGCAATTCCTAAGAACCAAATGCCTACCTATACATATCACTCAATCTTACTGTCCCAACTCTATTCTAAGTCAGTCTATTTAGACAAATCTTCTTAAGGTAATCCTGCCAATTTCTGGCACTCAATATTGGAAAGTCTGCCTAACCACTAGGCCAGCTAACTCAATCAGCCACAATCCATATGATAAAGTGTTGCAACAGTACAAAAAAATCATATTGATAACAAGAAGTCTAAATAGCTCATGTGATAAGATATAACAGCTCTATTTGCACAAGTCTAACTCATCGGTCTCATAATTTCATGTTCTATAACAACAAATATAAATAAATAAGATTACTCTCTTATCTATGCGGGTTCATCTATTTTATTATTAACATGCAATAATACTCATAGCACACGAAAGATATACGCAACATCCAATTTATTAGGTGTAAAGGCAAGAAAAAGATGGATTATTGAAACCACCAACATGAAACAACGTCGATATGCATCAACCGAGCAGATCTCTGCAACATCCTCTGACTGAACCCAAGATCAAACGGCTATCTAAGCCAATAAACCATCCAAATGTACCATGCATAACGGGCATTACATAATACATCACTCAGAAGAAGTTTCGTCCTTGGAACTTACAAGAACATACTCCTCCAACTGCAACACTTGACCAATGAAGCAAACTTATGCTCAATCAATCATTCAAAATATCATACTGACTCCTCGAATGCACATGTTGATCAAGATTCAAACAAATATGGAGCACCCTCCAATAAAATACTTACTAAACGAAGTCATTCTTTATATTGCACAAATTACTCGAAGCAACTCTCTTCTATATCCATAACAACCAATATACTCAATATATAAACTCCAAAAACTTCACAAAATTATACCTTCAGTCCAACTTGAATATGCCTTGAATAACTTCGATCCTTCTTAATGCAACTCAATAATGCCTCAGCCAAATCCATGAAACAGCTTATATTGCCTGACTCAATCCAACCATTTCCAAAGCTTCACCAATATCCTCTGCTTCCATCAATAATACGCCTCACGCTGAACTGCACTGCTCAAACTCACTGGACAAACTAACACAACCCAAGGAGCCAACTGAACACCCAAGCACAAGGGAGGCAAATCTAAGGCTAAGGCAATCGATTTGAGCACACCGCTAATAAATCTGAATTAAAAGAGACAACCAAATCCAACTATACCCGATTTTCAACAAATCATCATATTCCAATCTATCCATCAATATCAATCCATCTACCCGTAAGCCTCCAAGAGCTTATCACATAGCCTATACTTACTCATCCAACATAATACACTTAAAGGCCAAATCAAATTGATATTTTCATTCCAATCCCAAGTGTCTTATCTTATGCAGTCTAATCCACTCTCAAGAAATTAATCATTATTATCAGACTTGTCGAACTTATTGCATCAAAGCCTCAATCACTATTCATTTCAATTCTTTATTATAACAAAATCCAACTATCCTAAGATATTATTATTGAATCAATCCATAATGCATCTTCCGAGAATTTTTCAATCTAAGAACGCAACTAATCAAATCCGAATCACCTTCATCTATATCTTAGTTACACCCTTCCAATATGATCGTCATATTTTTAAGCATCATCTAACATAGCCTCATATCAATTTAAGAGAATTATCATCCATGCTTCACCTTACTTTCATCAGTATTATAATCCAACCAACAAAATCAATCTTCCAAAATTTTCAGGCAAATATAAAGTTACCATCAATTTGCCTCCAATGCCAATAAAATTTATAGCTCGTTGCAATATATATATATCCATCACCTCAAGATGAGTATAATCTCAACTTCTCATGAGCCTCCAAGAGCTTATCACACAGCCTATACTTACCCATCCAACATCAATACACTTAAGGCCAAATCCAATTAATATTTTCATCCCAATCCCAAGTGTTTCATATTATACAGCCCAATCCATTCTCAAGAGATCAATCTCTATTATCAGACAACTTGTAGAACTTATTGCATCATAGCCTCAATCACTATTGCATTTCAATTCTTTGATATAACAGAATCCAACTATCCCAAGATTATTATTGAATCAATCCATAATCCATCTTCCAAGAATTTTCCAATCTAAAAATGCAACTTATCAAGTCTGAATCACCTTTACGTATATCTCAGTTACACCATTTTCAATACGAAAATGCTAAATGGCCCGCCGGGGGTGGACCGTGGCTGTGCCCGCGCCGATGTGTCCACCCCCCCCATTCGCCCCTCCTGCACTACACGGGGCCCACACCCAGAAAATTCGGAACCCCCCTCCAACGGGGGGCTGACGCGTAGCTGCAGGCCAGGACCGCGGTCAGAAACCGCGGTCCACGTAGCATCGTCGTTTTCAATATGATCATCATATTTTTAAGCATCATCTGACCTTGCCTCATATCAATTTAAGAGAATTTTCAACAATGCTTCACCTTAAGAGAATTTTCATCCATGTTTCACCTTTACTTTCAACAGTATCATAATCCAACTAACAAAAATAAATCTTCCAAAATTTTCAGCCAAATATGAAGTTACCATCAATTTGCCTCCAGTGTCAATACAATTTATAGCTCGTTGCAATATATATTCAACACCTCAAGATGAGAATAATCCACCGAAACAGTCATACAAGATATCGAGCCACAATATTGAATGTAATATTGTTCTTCCAATAGCAACAATCCTGCAATTCCTAAGAACCAAATGCCTACCTATACATATCACTCAATCTTACTGTCCCAACTCTATTCTAAGTCAGTCTATTTAGACAAATCTTCTTAAGGTAATCCTACCAATTTCTGGCACTCAATATTGGAAAGTCTGCCTAACCACTAGGCCAGCTAACTCAATCAGCCACATCAAATATCAATGTCACTATTTCCAACGAATATCCATGAATCACTTCATTCAACCCATGACCTAGGGTCAAACCACATCTAGCAGCCTAAGGGACTCTACCGAACTTAGGGAAGCACTACAAACTCAAAGCCGCTAAGGCACTCACCCAGACCAGCTCACTAACATCTCAAGGTCCACAATCCATGGAACAAAAGTCTCTCCGACAAGGTATCTTCCTAGGGTCAATCCACTCATCATCCATCCTCGACTTAGCATGATCAATAAAATCAATCCAACTAATTCTTATAGTCTAAATCCTTAATCCGTATAACAATATTTTACCAATTCCATAGTCGTAAATCTCTATTGCAAATCGCAAATCACGATCTAAATCCTTATTCATACGCCCCTAAAATTGCTATCATCCAGGTCATAAGATTTCAACCAACAATCATGAGTCATGCTCTCAATATCAATCACAATCTATAAGTCTCGATAAATTTCAATTACCATTGGAAAGTTACAAGTCTTCTGATCTCAATCTAATTGTACTCCATCATTTCCCACTCAATCTTCGGTTGCATAGTTCATATCAACTTTTTATCAATCAATATACTAGTGCAATCAACATAGTCTTACAATGACTCAAACTTAAACATTCCAGCCAAATCATAGGTCGACTTAAATTTCTCTTAGGCGATCAATCTCGTCCCCGGAATCAATGATCGATCACAAAGAATTTCCAACATTCACCGGGGCGAGTCTGTCTAACATCCATTATGCATGTTCAAGATCACTTAACCAAATCATAAGGAACTTTAATAATATCAACACATTCGTTTCTGCTCAAACCTTTATAATCTATCGAGTCACCCAATCCCATGATCCAATGTTATACAATCATATCATATTATTCAGCCACAACATCCTCGAGTCAAGTCTATCAATTCCCGATACACATGGATAACATTAAAATTATGTGTCTGCATGAAAACATCCCTTCTCTGAACTTCAATATATTACAACCATATGCTATCAGACAAACCAAACATATGATCATCCCATTCTATACTGCACATCAAATTCTATACTACAACCATATGCTATCAGACAATCCAAACTCTTTAGAGAAACCCTCGATCGCTTCAAATAGATTCTCAATTTCACTTCCAAGTCTTAGCATTCACTTGGAACTCGATCCAATCGACTCAACCCACAATTTTATACACGAACCACGGTTATTTCTCAACCGAACCATTCCTTCACAAATTCAAATTCTTATCCAATGTTATATGAATCTGCCAAACATCATTTTATATTATTCAGCCACAACATCCTCGAGTCAAGTCTATCAATTCCCGATACACATGGATAACATTAAAATTATGTGTCTGCATGAAAACATCCCTTCTCTGAACTTCAATATATTACAACCATATGCTATCAGACAAACCAAACATATGATCATCCCATTCTATACTGCACATCAAATTCTATACTACAACCATATGCTATCAGACAATCCAAACTCTTTAGAGAAATCCTCGATCGCTTCAAATAGATTCTCAATTTCACTTCCAAGTCTTAGCATTCACTTGGAACTCGATCCAATCGACTCAACCCACAATTTTATACACGAACCACGGTTATTTCTCAACCGAACCATTCCTTCACAAATTCAAATTCTTATCCAATGTTATATGAATCTGCCAAACATCATTTACGATCATTTCAACAAAATCCAACCAGAGATTCAATATTGCATCGACCAGGCAAAACTCTAGACCGAGACCTTGCACTATCCATCCAAAACTCATAAGCTCCTCAATATCTAAATCACCAAATCAAGCACACCCCACAGGGATACCTCATACACCACTCGGGGGTTAAGCTACTAAGCAAACAAACATCCTTCCAAATACTAAATCAGCATCCCTTTCGAACAATCCAAACAACGGTGGATCCAACGGCTACAAACATATCATCCATTATTGCAATAACGAGCCCACCGAAAGTTTCTGAATCACCCGTGCTAATACGTCAGCACAGCTATCCATGTTCCTCCTAGGCCGACACTATCCCGATGCCCCGGTGATTCGTTCGAAAAACTAAAATCATGTGCACAATTTATCCATGATCATGCAATTACGTAAACGATAGACTCTACACAAATGCATGGTACGAAACTGAAATAATAATAAAATATCTCTATCCAGCATATACAATGACACATCATTTCTACATTATCATATAACTCTAGCTATCGCTCGAGTCAAACTTTCCAGTCCGAAAATTTTCCTACTTACGCAGTATCCAGTCCATAAACACTGCATTGGCGACCCAACGGTCCCAATTCTTTCTATGTCTCTAATACTTGGGCTACAATACTAAACTCCATCTTATACATTCTTGCATCATGTGATTCTCATAAGTAAAACATAGTCACATAATGGTACTTCCAATGATACATAGTGTGTAGGCACATAATCATTATGTCTAAGGCAATAGAACAACTTTCTATAATAGTCTACAACAGTGCTATAATCCATATGATAAGGTGTTGCAACAGTACGGAAAAAATCGTATCAATAACAGCAAGTTTAAATAGTTCATGTGATAAGATATAGCTGCCCTATTTGCACAAGTCTAACTCGTTAGTCTCATAACTCCAATATTCCATATTCTATAGCAACAAGTATACAGAAATGAGATTACTCTCTTATCTATGTAGGTTCATATGTTTTATTATTAGCATGAAATATTACTCATAGCACACGAAAGATACATGAAACTTCCAGTTCATTAGATGTGAAGGCAAGACAAAGAAGGATAATCGAAACCACTCACCTTAAGCAACATCGATATGCATAGACTGAGCAGATATATGCAACATCCTCCGACTAAACCCAAGACCAAACAGCTATCTGAGCCAACAAACCATCCAAATGCATCATGCAGAGCAGGACTTTACATAATACACCACTTAGAAGAAATTTTGTCCTCGAAACTTACAAGAACATACTCCTCAAACTGCAACACTTACCAATGAAGCAAACTCCTGCTCAATTACTGATTCAAACTACCATGCTAACTCCTCGAGTGCACATGTTGATCAAAATTCAAACAAATATGAAGCCCCTCAAATCAAATCCGCACTAAACCAAGTCCTTTTGCATATTGCACAAATTACCCAAGCAACTCTTCCAAATCCATAGCAACCAATATACTAATAAATAGATAAACTCCAAAAACTTCAAAAATTCTACCTTCTAGTCCAACTTGAATATGCCTTGAATAACTTTGATCCTTCTCAATGCAACTCAATACTGCCTCAGCTAAATCCATTGAAGAGCTTATATCATCCGACTCAATCCAACAATTTTCAAATCTTTACCCATATCCTCTGCTTCCATCGCGCAGAACTGTACTAAAACTCATTGGACAAACTGACACAACCCAAGGAGCCAACTGAACACCCAAGCACTATAGAGGCAAATCTAGGCTAAGGCAATCGATATGAGCACACCGCTAATAAATCTGAATTAAAAGAGAACCAAATCCAACTATACCCGATTTCCAACAAATCATCATATTCCAATCTATCCATCAATATCAATCCATCTACCCATAAGCCTCCAAGAGCTTATCACACAGCCTATACTTACTCATCCAACATAATATACTTAAGGCCAAATCCAACTGACCCAAGTGTCTTATCTTATGCAGTCTAATCCACTCTCAAGAAATTAATCATTATTATCAGACTTGTTGAACTTATTGCATCAAAGCTTCAATCACTATTCATTTCAATTCTATGTTATAACAAAATCCCACTATCCTAAGATATTATTATTGAATCAATCCATAATGCATCTTCCGCGAATTTTCCAGTCTAAGAATACAACTTATCAAATCTGAATCACCTTCATGTATATCTTATTTACACCCTTTTCAATATGATCGTCATATTTTTAAGCATCATCTAACATTGCCTTATATCACTTTAAGAGAATTTTCATCCATGCTTCACCTTACTTTCAACAGTATCATAATCCAACCAACAAAATCAATATTCCAAAATTTTCACGTAAATATGAAGTTACCATCAATTTGCCTCCAATGTCAATACACTCGTTGCAATATATATATCCATCACCTCAAGGTGAGTATAATCCACCGATACAATTCTATAAGATATCGAGCAACAATATTCAATACGATCTTGTTCTTCCAATAGCAACAAATCTACAATTCCCAAGAACCAAATCCCGACCTTGTATATCACTCAGTCTCATTATCCTTGCTTTATTCTAAGGCAGTTTATCTAGACATTTCTTCTTAAGGTCATCATACCGATTCCTAGCACTCAGCATTGGAAAGTCAGCCTAACCACTAAGCCATCTAACTCAATAAGCCACATCAAATATCAAGATTACCATTTCCCTCGAATAACCATAAATCGCTTCACTCACCCCATAACCTAGGGTCAAACCACATCTAGCAGTCTAAGGGACTCTACCCAACTTAGGGAAGCACTACTAACTCAAAACCACTATGGCAATCACCCAGACGATCTTACTACCATCTCAAGCTCAACAATCCAAGGAGCAAAGGTCTATCTAACAAAGTCTCTTCATAGGATCAATCCACCCATCATTCATTCTCGACGCAACACGATAAATATAATCAATCCAACTAATTCTTATACTCCAAATCCTCAATCCGTATGACTGGTTATACGGATTCCATAGTCATAATTAAGTATTGCAAATCTCAAATCACGATCTAAATCCTTATTCATACGCCATAAAATTGCAATCATCCAGGTCATAAGATTTGAATCAACAATCCTTAGTCATACTCTCAATCACCAATCACAATGTACAAGTCTTTATCCAAATTTCAAGCCACAAAATTTCAATCACCAATGAGAAATTATAAGTCTTCTGATCTCAATCTAATTGTACTCGAGCATTATCCACCCAATCTTCACTTGCATAGTCCACATCAACTTTTAATCAATCAATATACTAGTGCAATCCCCATAGTCTTCCATTGACTCAAACTTACTTAAACATTTCAGCCAAATCACAGGTCGACTTAAATTTCTCTTAAGCCGCCAATCTCGTCCCCGAATCAATGATTAATTACAAGGAATTTTCAACATTCACCAAGTCAAGTCTGTCTAACATCCATTCATGCATGTTCAAGATAACTTAACCAAATCACAAGGAACTTCAATAATATCAACGAACCCTTTCATTCCTGCTCAAACCTTTATAATCTATCGAGTCATTCAATCCCATGATCCAATGTTATACAATCATATCAAATTATTCAGCCACAACATCCTCAAGTCAAGTCTATCAATTCCTGCTACACTTCGATAACATCAATTATATGTGTCTGCAGGAAAACACCCTTTCTCTGAACTTCAATATATTACAACCAAAATGCTATCTGCCAAACCAACATCATATCATCCCATTCTATACTGCAGATCAAATTATCTCAGGCTAACTTGGATCCTCGAGCAACAACATTCCAAACTACTTAAAGAAATCCTCAATCGCGTCAAATAGATTCTCAAATTCACCTCCATGTCTTAGCATTCACTTGGAAATCAATCCAATCGACTCAAATCATGATTCTATATACGAACCACGGTTATTTCTCAACCGAACCACTCCTTCACAAATTTGAATTATTATCCAATGTTATATGAATCTGCCAAACATCATTTGCGATAATCTGATCAAAATCCAACCAGACATTCAATATTGCATCGACCAGGCCCAACTCTAGACCGCGACCTCTATCCATTCAAAACTCATAAGCTCCTCAATAACCAAATCACCAAATCAAACACACCCATCAGGGATACCCCATACACCACCCAGGGCTCAAGCCACTAACAACACACACATCCTTCCAAAATACCGAATCAGCGTCCCTTTCGGACAATCCAAACAATGGTGGCTCCAACTGTCACAAATATAACATCCATTCTTGCAATAACCTGAAATCCATCTGCAATATTCCTACTTGAAATAACTTAATGCAATAATTCTCATAATATCCAACTAATCATCGAATATCCAACTTATCCGAAGCCAACTTATCCATATCCCAAACATACTGCCTCACATGCTGCTCAAACCATACTCTGCGCTCCATGAAACTATCCATGGCCAACAAAATACCAACATAAGATTCATCATATATTTATACTTATTGTATGGAACATCTGTGAGAACATCGAGGGATTCAAAAGACATGGATCACAGAAGCAACTCGGAGTTGAAACGAATCAATTGACAGTCCAAAGACATAAAGTCGTGCTCTTATACCATTATGTCATGCTCCAATCATGTAGGACCGAAAATTGTCACTGGACGTAATGTCGTACAAGTCTAAATTGCGCTTGTACAAGATAAATATTAAAACATCGATAGAACATCTATGAACAGAACCATTGCAGCTGCAAATTCTAAGCAAAAAAGTTGAATCGACTCAAGATATACAAAATGAATCTTTTATTAATAATAACAATAGGATTACAACGGCTCAAGACCAAGAATCACTTGATTATAGCATCTCTCTCGTGATACAATCAAACGTGCCACAAGGCTTACAACTCAAGAAACAGTACAATACGATAATATTATGTACATCATGTCCCCTATATACAAAGTGATCCTCTCTGGGCTGATTCGCTACCACTTGCCAATCGAACTCCAACGCCTCGATACGCCTAAGCAAACTCCATCATGCATAGATCTGGGGAGGTTTCAGTACAAGAGTATTGGTGAATGGCCTCTCGTCCACTCAACCAAAATCAACACGTTCATTTAGTGAGTGCATGCAATATTTGTGATCTTTCTAATCTTACCTTAGAATCAGTTACATGACACAGTATACTTGTGTCAACAACTTAAATGTGTCACGCAATAGGATTTGCTCTTACCCAATACTTATCATCCTTCCCTGCTCAATACAACAACGTAAATTCATAAGGCATAGCATCACTATAACGATATGAGCTCATACAACATAAAATAATGTGGCATACTACGTGTTCCTGCATAAGACACTCGTTAGCCATTATAAAAATATAATCGTGCTAAGTGCTCAGTCTGTATCTAGTGCTAGCCTGCAAGCAGATAACATTAGCATCCAGCCTAACTACATGAAGGTCACCGGCACCACAAGCTATCCTCGACCATAGCTTGGTTAAACGGTGATCCTTTCAGTACGGGTAACAAGCCCACTGAAAGTTCCCGAATCACCCGTGCTACTACGTCAGCACAGCTATCTATGTTCCTCCTAGACCGACACGATCCTCGTGCCCGGCAATTCGTTCGAGAAATTAAAACATTGTGCACAATTTATCCATGATCATGTAATTAATGTAAACATATAGACTCTATACAAATGCATGGTACGAAACTGAAATAATCATAAAACATCTTTATCCAGCATATACAATGATACATCATTTCTACGTTATCAAATAACTTGAACCATCGCTCGAGTCAAACTTTCCAATCCAGAAATTTTCATACTTACACAATATCCAGTCCAAGGACACTGCCTTGGCGACCCAACGGTTCCAATTCTTTCTGTCTCTAATACTTGGGCTACAATACTAAACTCCATCTTATACATTCTTGCAACGTGTGATTCTCACAAGTAAAACATAGCCACATAATGGTACTTCCAATGATACATAGTGTATAGGCACATAATCATTATGTCCAAGGCAATAGAATAACTTTCTATAATAGTCTACAACAATGCTATAATCCATATGATAAGGTGTTGCAACAGTACGAAAAAAAATCATATCGATAGTAGCAAGTTTAAATAGCTCATGTGATAAGATATAGCAGTCCTATTTGCACAAGTCTAACTCAATAGTCTCAAACTCCAATACTCCATATTCTATAGCAACAAATATACATAAATGAGATTACTCTCTTATATATGTAGGTTCATCTGTTTTATTATTAGCATGCAATATTACTCATAGCACACGAAAGATACATGCAACTTCCAGTTCATCAGGTGTGAAGGCAAGAGAAAGAAGGATCATCGAAACCATCCACCTGAAGCAACGTCGATATGCATCGACTGAGCAGATCTCTGCAACATCCTCTGACTGGACCCAAGACCAAACGCTATCTGAGCTAATAAACCATCCAAATGCATCATGCGGAGCGGGATATTACATAATACACCACTCAGAAGAAGTTTCGTCCTCCAAACTTATAAAAACATACTTCTCCAACTGCAACACTTGACCAATGAAGCAAACTCCTGCTCAATCACAAATTCAAACTATCATGTTGACTCCTCGAGTGCACATGTTGATCAAAATCCAAACAAATATAAAACACCCTCCAATCAATCTGCACTAAACTAAGTCTTGTTGCATATTGCACAAATTATCCGAAAGAACTCTCTTCCAAATCCATAGCAACCAATATACTCAACAGATAAACTCCAAAAACTTCACAAAATTCTACCTTCTAGTACAACTTGAATATGCTTTGAATAACTTTGATCATTCTCAATGCAACTCAATAATGCCTCAGCCAAATCATTGAACAGCTTATATCACCTGACTCAATCCAACTAATTCCAAAGGTTCACCAATATCCTCTGCTTCCATCAATAATGTGCCTCGTACAGAACTGCATTATTCAAACTTACTGGACACACTAACACTCACAGCCCAAGGAGCCAACTAAAGTCTGCCTAACCATTAGGCCAGCTAACTCAATCAGCTACATCAAATATCAAGATCACCAATTCCATCGAATATCCATGATTCACTTCACTCACCCTATGACCTAGGGTCAAACCACATCTAGCCATCTAAGGGACTCTACCCAACTTAGGGAAGCACTACTAACTCAAAGCCGCCAAGGCATTTACCCTGACCATCTCACTAACATCTCAAGCTCAACGATCCATAGAGCAAAGGTCTCTTCCTAGGGTCCATCCACCCATCATTCATTATCGACTCAGCATGATCAATAAAATCAATCCAACTAATTCTTATAGTCCAAATCCTCAATCTGTATGACACATTCCTACCAATTCCATAGTCATAAATATATATATATATATATATATATATATATATATATATATATATATATATATCCAGATCCCAAATCACAATCCAAATCCATATTCATACGCCATAAAATTACTATCATCCAGATCATAAGATTTCAATCAACAATCATGAGTCATACTCTCAATCACCAATCGCAATTTATAAGTCTCTATCCAAATTTCAAGACACAAAATTTTAATCACCAAGACAAGTTATAAGTCTTCTGATCTCAATCTAATTGTACTTGATTATTCACAAAGAATTTCCAACATTCACCAAGTCGAGATGTCTGACATCCATTTATGCATGTTCAAGATCACTTAACCAAATCACAAGGAACTTCAATAATATCATCGAACCTATTCATTCCTGCTCAAACCTTTATAATCTATCGAGTCATCCAATCCCATGATCCAATATGTTATATAAGAATACCATATTATTCAGCCACAACATCCTCGAGTCAAGTCTATCACAGTGCTGGTCCTGGCCCAGGGCGGCCGCCCAGGACCCAATGATTACGAGGGATCCAAAAAATCAGTTTCAAAATAAATATGTTAATAATTTTGCGTCTCAAATAGAACTAGTATGTACCATGGACCTTTTAAACATAAAATTATTGTGGTGTATTGGTTAGTACTTAAGACGTATATAAAGGTCCTAAGTTCAATCCATGGTTTTAACTTTTTTCTTATTATTTTTTACATTATATATGGGGACCTTATTTTGAAAATTCGTCCTGGGCCCCTATGAGCTCAAGGTCGGTCATGGTCTATCAATTCCTGATATACTTCGATAACATCAATTATATGAATCTGCGAAAAAACAACCCTTCTCTGAACTTCAATATATTACAACCAAAATGCTATCTGCCAAACCAAACATCAGATCATCACATACTATACTGCATATCAAATTAGCTCAGGCTAACTTGCATCCTTGAGCAACAACATTTCAAACTCCATAGAAAAATCCTCAATCACTTTAAATAGATTATCAATTTCACCTCTAAGTCTTAGCATTCACTTGAACTCAATTCAGTCGACTCTACCCACGATTTTATACACGAACCACGATTATTTCTCAACCAAACCATTCCTTCACAAGTTCAAATTATGATCCAATGTTATCTGAATCTGCCAAACATCATTTACGATCATCTGAACAAAATCCAACAAGACATTCAATATTGCATCGACCAGGCACAACTCTAGACCGAGACCTTGCACTATCCATCCAAAACTCATAAGCTCCTCAATATCCAAATTACCAAATCAAGCACACCCCTCAGTGATACCCCATATACCACTCAGAGATTAAGCCACTAAGCAAAGAAACATCCTTCCAAAATACTAAATCAATGTGCCTTTCGGACAATCCAAACAACGGTGGATCCAACGGCCACAAACATAACATCCATTCTTGCAATAACCTGAAATCCATCTGCAATATTCCTACTTGAAATAACTTAGTGCAATAATTCTCATGATATCCAACTGATCATCCAATATCCAACTTATCCCAAGCCAACTTATTCATATCCCAGACATACTATCTCACATGCTGCTTAAACCATACTCTGCGCTCCTTGGAACTATCTCTGATCAACAAAATATTCACATGAGATTTATAATATATTTAGACTTATTGTATGGAACATCTGCGAGAACTTCGAGAGAGTCAAAAGACTTGGACAAAAAAGCAGCTAGGAATTGAAACGAATCAATTGATAGTCCAAGGACGTAAAGTCTTGCTCTAATACCATTATGTTATGTCCCGATCCCGTATGAACGAAATTCGCCATTGGACGTGATGTAATACAAATCTAAATTGCACTTGTACAAGACAAATAACAAAACGACCGATAGAACATCTAAGATTCAGAGCCATCGCAACTGAAAGTTCTAAGCAGAAAAGTTGAATCGACACAAGATATACGAAATGAATCTTTTATTAATAATAACAGCATTACAATAGCTCGAGGCCAAGAATGACTTGATTATAGCATCTCTCTCTCTCAATGCAATGAAAAATGTCACGAGGCTTACAACTCAAGAAAAAGTATAATACAATGATGTACAATAGATTATGCCCTCTATATACAAAGTGATCCTCTGGGCTGATCCGCTACCACATGTCAATAAAGCTCTAGCACATCGATACCTCCAAGCAAACTCCACCCGGCGTAGATCTGGTGGAGTGTCAATACAAGAGTACTGGTGAGTGGCCTCTCGTCCACTCAACCAAAACCAACACATTCAATTTGTAAGTGCATGCAGTATTTGTGATATTTCTAGTTTTGCCTTAGAATCAGTTACACGACATAGTATACTTGTGTCAACAACTTAAATGTGTTTCGCAACAGGTTTGCACTTACCCAATACTTACCATCCTTCCCTGCTGAATACAACAATGTTAATTCATAAGTCATAGCATCACTATAACGATATCAGCTTATACTACATAAGAGAATGTGCCATACTATGTATTCCTGCATAAGACACTCGTTAGCTATCATAAAAGTATAATCGTGCTAAGTGCTCAATCTGTATCCAGTACTAGGCTTGCAAGCAGATAACGTAAGCATGCAACCTAACTACATGGCACCTCAAGACATCCTAAACCATAGTCGGATTAGACGGTGATCCTTTCAGCATAGGTAGCAAGTCCCACTAAAAATTTTCGAATCACTTGTGCTAATACGTCAGCACAACTATCCATGTCCCTCCTAGGTCGACACGATTTCAGTGCACCGGCGATTCGTCCGAGGAACTAAAATCTTGTGCACAAGTTGTCCAGGACCATGCAATTCCATAAACATATAGACTACACACATGCATGATACGAAATTAAAATAATCACAAAGCATCTCTTACCAGCATATACAATGACACATCATTTCTACATTACCATATATCTCGAGCCATCGCTCGAGTCAAATTTTCTAGTCCATGGATTTTCATATTTGTATAGTTCCCAGTCCATAAACACTGTCTTGGCGACCCAACGGTCCCAATTATTTGTCTCTAATACTAGGGCTGCAATACTAAACTCTATCTTATACATTCTTGCGTTGTGTGATTCGCATAAGTAAAACATAGCCATAAAATGATACTTTCAATGATACATAGTGTATATGCATATAATCATTACGTCTTAAGCTAATAGAACAACTTTCTATAATAGTTTACAACAGTGCTACAATCCATATAATAAGGTGTTGCAACAGTATGAAAAAAATTATATCGATAGTAACAAGTCTAAATAGTTCTTGTGATGAAATATAGCAGCTCTATTTGCTCAAGTCTTAACTCATCAGTCTCATAATTCCATGTTCTATAGCAACAGGTATACATAAATAAGATTACTCTCTTATCTATGTTGGCTCATCTCCTTTATTATTAGTATGCAATATTACTCATAGCACACGAAAGATATACGTAACATCGAGTTCATTAGGTGTAAAGGCAATGCAAATAAGGATCATCGAAACCACCCATCGGAAGTAACATCGATATGTATCGACCGAGCAGATCTCTGCAATATTCTCTGACTGAACCCAAGACCAAACGGCCATCTGATCTAACAAACCATTCAAATGTACCATGCGGAGAGGGGCATTACATTTTGGTACCAGGTGTCGACCTCCTTCCTATTGATCTTGGCTGGGAACAGAAAGAAAAGCCTAAGTGAATCACCGGATAGTCTAAGAGAAACTTTTCTGAATAGTGAAGAAGAAAAAATCGATTCTAAGCGCCATATTGGACACGCTTAGTGCATTGATGTCTTGAATAAGGATTTTTCCTTTGCAATCATAGGTTATTGGAAGCTCCCTCTGCTCTTTCAGCTTTCACCGGGTGGATAGGTAGAAGAGCATGTTCTATAATATTTGTCAAATCCTAAAAGAATATAAAAGAAAGGCGAGCAACAGTGTATAGCAAACAAAGAGTGATAACAAGGTTGCATCAACTACTAGTCAACTTTGACTTCTTTTTTCTCCTTCCAATGCGATTTATGAATCTCCTGCATAGCATGCTTAGCACTTCTATCACCACACGACACAGCTACCTCCCTAACGGTCGCCTTGCCTTTGATCTTTATTGCCCCTTATTTTATTCTATTTTGGCTGAAACTACAACAAAGGCTTGGGCATGCTGACCCGAGAAAGAAAGCGTGATTAATATATTGATATTGAAAGCATACACGATGGAGAAAGCATACGGGATCACATACTGACGTCCGCTTGATTTTTTTAGCTCACTAGTGTCAATAATCTCGAAAAAGATGTCATAGATCTTTCTACCAGGGTAGCTTCAGTAGACCTATAGATTAGATCACGAAACAAATAGGGGGTGTAGACCCAATCTGATAAAGAGATTCTTCTTCTACTATATCAACTACAACTACTCTCCTACTTCTTTATTATGAATTCAACTCTGACAGTTGAGGTTTAGTAGGAGCAAATTCTTGAATCGATTTCGCTACTTTCTTTCTTAGCAAGTGACCCTTTCATGTAGACTCTTTATAGTCTAGGGTAACTTAGAGGTTGCTCCTTGGATCCATGAGCTTAAACTGCAAACCAAAAGATAGGTCTACATACAGGGCCGGCCCTGCGCTGATGGGGGCCCGAGGCGAAAGTTCCAAAATGGAACCCCATACATAATGTAAAAAAAAAGTATAAATAAAACAAAAAAATGTTGTAGCCAAGATTTGAACCAAGGACCTCTTAAATATAAGTCTAGCATTATAACCACTACACCACAATGTTTTTTTTGTTAAAAAAAGCACATGATACATATTAGTTCTATTGGAGATAGTTCCATGTTAGTGCCCCCTTTCGTCAGGGGGCCCTGGGCCGTCGGCCGGCCTGCCCCTGTCTACATACCTGCCAACTGGCAGCATAGGTTTTACGGTATGGCCCTATCATGCTTGGCTAGGAATTTGGTACCAACATAGAAAGTTGACGTAAGGTCGACATGCGGTCACCAACTTTAACAAATCTTATCTAGAGCTTTCTTATGCTCCATAACCGACCCCATTTTGATGGGAGAAGGCTTATATGATGATCATGATGATGATGATGGAGAATTTAGCTCTGTTGGACGCCTACATAGACTGCCTTGAGCCCGTTTTCCATTATTTGACAGACTATATTGTAAAGAGAATTTAGATTGCCGGGAGATGACACGAAAGTTGTTATGAAAATGATACAAGTTGCATTCACTTAATCACGTTTAATAATTGCAAATCACGACTGCACACACGTCCACGCACACGGTAGTCACACACACACACAAGATAATGTCTTTACTAGATATCCAAATAAATGGTTGCGACAAACCCCTATGTTTCAAGTTCAAACAAGATTGAAAGTAGTCAATTTCTATTAAGGAAAAGGTAATAATGAAGAATGTGCCAGATTTCTATAAGGGAAAAACGTCAATTTATATCATTATCACATACATAATGATTTGTTAGCTTGATATCCTCACAAAAGTAGACATTGAAGATCCAGACCTGTGGTTCTTGAGATAATCTTCAATTTGATCATAAAGAATAGAGAGACGCTCAAAATGGATATGGCCACAAATCTTATGGAAGTCAAATTGCACATATCTGCAAAACATAGTAACTATTAGCTGACAACAAAATTATATACGAACTCATAATTCCAGAAATCAAATTACATACTGTATATTATCGCTAAGAATAGGCTGCATAGCATTTGAAAATCTTTCACTCAAGCGTCCCTCGCCACCATGCTGACGAGTGTGATAAGATGATTAGTATAACCCATAAGATACATTATATGCATCACAAATGCTAAAAGGTGGTTGTATGATATATCCATCTAGCTAGTGCTCAACAACCGAAAAGATCAAGGACATATGATAGGCATGTTGTTACCGTATTAACCAGATTAACAGCAAGAACAGATCCATACTTTTTACACAAATCCAAGAAGTGACGTTCAGCTACTTTAGGCTGCAAAAACAAAGCAGCATAAAGATAAGTTTTTTTTTTCCTCCTTTAAAAACACTAAATTAGTACATAGACAATCAAGCATGGGATGAGAAAAATGATTAAAAAAATATATCACAGAATACAGTGAACATGAAGCTCAAAAGTCACACCCCATCCTCAGGTCTCACAATCTCAAAGCTTGGCTTATACGTCAAATCAACAATCTGCTCCCATAACAATGGTATAGACCCTCGAACCTACAGGAAAAAGTCAATTACCGTCCATAACAATGTACCTTCAGGAGATGACATATAGTACAGAGTTTTAGGAAAGTAAAATTTTAACATTTTTGGATGAAATAAAAATGAAGACATGCATAGCATCTGTAATAGTCTATTGGAGTAATTCTTAATGTAGAAGACAGCTAATTAAAATAGGATGCCAATACTGTTTTTTGTTAAATAAACCATCAACATGATCAATTTAGTAAAAAGAAAAAAAAATATTAGTCAAACATGTACGTAAGGAATATTTTCATGTTCTTTCAGTCTTGAGAGTTGAGACGATACAGGAGACATTCCTGGAGCAATAAATGATTTTCTTGCCTCTTCACACTCTCAACATAAAGTAATTTATAAATAAAGTCATTCAAACTCAAATCTGTTCATCTTTGTATCTTATTCAATATCCACTCAACTAGTAAGACGTATTATTCTATTTTCTCAACCAGCAAAAAGAAATATAAAGTTCAAATTTGTAAATAAGTATACCCCAAAGAAGGAGGAAAGCACTTTAAGTGTTCTATACAACTACCTAATCGTTACCCACAAAAAAATAGGTCAGATAAAGCAAATTGATAAACCTATCAAAAGAATAGTTAGTGGCATGTCACGCACAAGATTTTTCGTCCCACCGAGACAGATCTGCATAACCCTCCACGAACAGGGGTTTTGCTGGAAGCTTCCAGAATACTCCAGAATGTGGTGGAGTCTTCTTGAATATTCATGAAGTATCCATAGTTTTCTAGATGTTCTAGAGTCTTCCTTGTAAATATCTAGGTCCTAGAATAATCCATTGAATATGTTGTTTCCAGAAAGTTCATGTAAGCTTTGAGGCATTATAAATAAGTGGGAGGCTCATTTGTTCCTCACCACCCAAGTAGTTGTAAATTCTCTCTAGTATAGTAAAGTTTTCAACATTCCAATCTCTCTCTCTTTTGCTCCATATTTTCTCATTCGCGCCTTAGCCATCTAGCTAAGCGTTTGGAAAAGGCTTGCACGGGTCTTCGAGTAGGAATCTTGTGCGCCGCACGGGTCGAAATGTAAGCAAAAACACTAAGTCCGTGACAGCAGCTGGTATTCTCATCAACATTACTGTTGTGCATACCACTCTTTCATGCAGATTGATTTCTACAGCATAATATTCTACTTTCGCCCAAAAGTTATGGACATTAAAAAAATATAACCTCTCCATATGCATATTGCATATTAACAAACCTATCAAAAGAATAGTAGTAGCAGATTTCTCATCATCACTCTTCTATTGTGCATATCAGTCTTCCATGCAGACTGATTTCTACAGCATCAATCTTCTACTCTCATCCCAAAATTATGGAATACAGATAAAAATTTATAACCTCTCCTTATGCACATATTGCTGCTGACACATCTCATATCAAATTTAAAAGTACAATAAAAACAAGATTCATACATGTGGCAGTTACAACCCATGACATGATTAGTATAAATGTCAGTTGTCAAGTAGCATCATAAAATAATAAACCACTTTAAAGTGAGAGTTGTGAAACAATACTATGGATATAAAGGATGCAGATTGACTACACCCTAAGTAGCAAGCCAACTTCAAATCCATGTCGACTACTACATAGTTTCTCTTGTTGCTATAACAGACCCACAAGCTCTATATCATATTTCCCTGACAACAAAGACTCAACCTGGAGTCTCACATGATAGTTATTGCAATGAACTTACTTGTATAAAAGAAGCTGTGAATCCATTATAGTGTAGTATTTGTTCAGTTTCAACAAAGTTGGCAACATAGCCATCTGAATCAGCTCCACGTCTCCACATTCGAGTACCTTTCAGTAAAAGAGCTTCAATTAGACATTCATTAATAGCTATAAAAATATCAATCAACATAGGGTTCACAACAAGTATTTGGCTCCGAAACTAAAATTTTGAGTCCACGGTTCCAATGTTGAACTGTTTCCTCCCGTTCCACTAAATCTAAAAAATTTATCAAAACCATATGAGAACTAACAACCGAAGTTGGCAGAAACAACTAGAACCTGTCCTCCTTGTGCATCTACGTGCAATAAGAGTAACATCAACAATATTTGTGCCAACAGTTGCCTGGAAATTCTGGTAACCTGTTATGCAGTTAAGGAACAAAAGTAGGGAGATAAAAAATGGTCCTGTTGCTATAGACAATCATATAAAGTGCAAATCAGGAACAAATTTAAGGATACTTCCTTGGATGATAGGAAGCAAGTACGGATCCATCTGCACCACGAAATGTCATAAACAACAGGTTATGGAAGAATACAATGACAAATTATTGATCACCGGACAAGTGTCGATATTTAAGATATAGCGTTTGACAAATATTTCACACCTTGTTTTCAATAAGTGGTTCTAACATGTAGTTGTTCCACAGGAATCTATGGTCTGCCTGTAAAGGAAAAAGTGTTCGAAGTGGTCAGTATTATAACAGCTAGAAAACAATAGAAGTCAGAAATACTAATAGGTTCATAAGAATAGTGTTTCATGGAATATATACAAAGTAATAATAACTAATATGTTTTTTGAAGAACACCTGAAAGAAATATAACTAACTATTCTACATATTAGAATAATATAAATATATAACCCTCAACACTCATTGCAACTCGGCAAGGACTTTAACATGGTATAAGAGCAAGCCATGTTTGAAACTTCTAGCACGCATTTTAAGCAGATTTTTAAAACATTATATTATATACCACAGGTAAATCCAGCTCTCTGCCCACATTGGCCCTCGACCTACGGGGGCGTATTAAAAAAATAAAAATATATAATCCTAATAGAAATTTAGTAGAATAGTTGGCTTGTTTATTATTGTGGTGGAGCTACATATATATAGGAGAAGCTAACCCCTCTCCCTATTATTCTACCCGATGTGAGACTAAAAGCCCATTAATGCTCTCAACACTCTCCCCCAAGATGGACGATAGATATCAATCATCCACATCTTATTACATAGTTTAGAAAAGCTTAATGAATTAAGCCCCTTAGTAAGACAATCTGCGACTTGTCCTTCTGAGCGAACATGATCGAGCTTTAGTATTCCTTTCTCTAGCTTCTCCTTGATGAAGAACCGATCGATCTCTATGTGCTTCGTTCTGTCATGTTGAACTGGATTGTCAGCTATACTCAGTGCTGCTTGACTGTCACTCAGAAGACGCAATGGTGTTCCCTGGTCCAGCTTCAACTCTGTCAGCAATGCTTTTACCCACAACAATTCTGACACTCCCGGAGCCATAGCTCTATATTCTACTTCAGCGGTCGATCGGACTACCACAAACTGTTTCTTGCTTCTCCATTAGACTAGGTTACCCCCCACAAATAGACAATATCCTGAGGTAGACATTCTGTCATCCATCCAACTTGCCTAATCTACATCGCAGTATCCCTCAACACTAAGGTGTCCATTGTTCTTGAACCATATCCCTTTTCCAGGGACCCCCTTCAGATATCTCAGAATATGGAAAACAGCATTCATGTGGTCCTTTCTTGGATCATGCATGTAGCGACTCACTATACTCACAGCAAATGAGATATCAGGACGAGTGTGACCTAGATAAATCAATCTGCCTACAAGTCTCTGATATCTCTCACGATCAACCGGCTCTCCTGCCCCTGCCCCCAACTTATCTTTCTGATCAATTGGAGTGACTGTCGGACGACATCCAGCATACCAGTTTCTATTAGCAGGTCTAGTACATACTTCCTCTCAGAGAGGATAATCTCATCTCTTCCTCGAGATACCTCAATCCCGAGAAAATACCTCATCATTCCCAAATCTTTTACTTCAAAAATTCCTTGACAAGTTTCGACTTCAGCTGGATAATCTCCTCCTCCTCATCACCTGTGATCAATATATCATCTACGTATACAGCAAGGATGGTGACATGGCCTCTCGCATGTCAGAAGAAGACTATGTGATCTGCATTGGTCTGGCTGTATCCCATGCCCATGATAGTTTTTCTGAATCTTTCAAACCATGTCCGAAGAGATTGCTTGAGTCCATACAGTGATTTTTTCAGCTTGCACACCTTTCCTGTTGACTGCTTCGTGCAAAATCCGGGGGGGGGGGGGTCTCCATGTATACTTTCTCCTGTAGATCTCCATGAAGAAAGGCATTCTTCACACCTAATTGATAAAGTTGCCATCCACGATTTGCTGCAAGAGAGACCAGGGTTCTCACAGTGCTCATCTTTGCTACAGGAGCAAACGTCTCATCATAGTCGATGCCATAGGACTGAGTTAATCCCTTTGCAAACAATCTTGCCTTGTATCGCTCCAACTTTACTTCTGGCATCTCCTTTACCGTGAAGACCCATTTGCATCCAACTGCTCTTTTTCCTTCAGGTAATGCAACAAGTTCTCATGTCCCTTTTTTTCCAGTGCTCCAAGTTTCTCCAACATTGCAACTTTTTACCTTGGATCTTCCTTCGCTTTCTGCCAACACTTAGGCAAAGAGGTGGTGTCTAACAATCCAATGAATGCTCCACAATCAGAAGATAGATTAGAGTAGGATAAAAAATGGGCAATATCATGTTCATAACCATAACGAATAGGAGATCTTCCCGCATTACTACGAGAACTTCTTCTTAAAGGAATATGAGATAGTGGAGGAGAGATCATACCATCCGAATCAGAGGGATCCGCATCCGAAGCAGAGGGATATGGTGCGGAAGGCGCATCTTCAGGAGTTAGGGCAGGATTAAGCGAGGGACATGGCACGGTAGAGACAATAGGCACAGTAGTGGACTGCTGCTTTCTTCTGTAGACTTGGAGCTCTATAGATGTAGATTGTTTTGTAGTCTGTTCCTCCCCCTGTACTGGAGGGTCACTTCTTTATTCCTGATTGTATGCATCCTCGTCACTTTCCTCACCCTCGTTATCTCCCCCTTCTTTTCTTGGACCAACTTCCATCATTGGACATGGAACTGACCCAACAATCACGCTTGGGACCATCTCTCCCTCACTCCTAACATCTCATGTGTTAGGTGTGTCACCAAATACGGAGCCTTCACTGAACCATTATGGTTGTATGGTTCCATCTCTCTGAATGTAACACCCATGCTCACAAAAAGCCTTCGTTCCACAGGACTCCAGCAAGAATTCCCTTATGAGTCCCTGAGTAGCCAACGAAGACACTTCACTACCCGAGGATCCAACTTTTCCACTGTAGGCCTATTATCCTTCACAAAGCATACACATCCAAATACCTTTTGGGGGAACAATGTACCTGTTCTCACATGTAAGCATCTCAAACGGTGTCTTCAATCCTAACACCTGAGAGGACATCATGTTGATGAGATATTCAGCAGTCAACACGGCATGCCCCTACAAGTGTTTCGGAATATTCATAGCAAACATCATTGACCTTGCCACTTCCAACAGGTGCCTGTTCTTCCGCTCCGCCACACCATTTTGTTCTTCCGCTCCGCCACACCATTTTGTGCTGGTGTATAGGCACATGAAGTCTGATGATGTATCCCATTGGCTGATAAGTACTCTTTAATAGCCTTGTTGGTATATTTTGTCCCATTGTCAGACCTCAAAATCTTCACTTTAGTACTGTATTGTGTTGTAACCCTACGATGAAAGTCTTGAAAGCATATAAAGACATCACTCTTACTCTTCATTAGGTATACCCAGGTAACACGAGTATGACAGTCAATAAAGGTGACAAACCATTTAAAACCATTAACAGCAGTTGCAGGACAAGATCTCCACACATCAGAGTGTATCATATCAAAAGCAGCTAAACTTTTATTTTCAAAACTCACATAAGAGCTTCTGGTATGTTTTCCAAGTTCACAAGCATCACATACCAACTTTTGCTTATTAGCCTTTTGATACATAGAGGGAAACATCTGACTCAGTAGACTGAACGAAGAGTGTTCCATGCGCTGATATTGGAGTAATAATAATTCTTCCACGGTACTTCGCGACTCCTCCGGTTGTGCTTCATCCACCAGTGCTGCTAATGTTGTATCCAGCCCACCCCTGTCCAAGTACCATAGCCCTTTATGCCAAGTGTCAGTCCCCAACTGTCTCCCCGTTTCCTTCTCTTGAAAAATAACCTTCGAAATGTTAAAGAAAACAACACAAGTAAGTTGAAGAACAATGGCACTAATGGACAATAGGTTAACAGAAAAAGATGGACAATGCAAGACATCAGTAAGACTCATAGAAGGGGTGTATTCAACTGTGCCTTTACCCATAATGGGTCTAGGAGTACCATCAGCAGTCTGAATGCTTCCAGGCGTCATCAGGTGAGTGTAATCTTAGAACTCATCATGGGCACCCGTGACATGACACGATGTCCCAGAGTCAATTATCCAATTTAGACTTCCTGGTTTGTTGGTAGATGTAAGGGCATGAGCAGGTATACATGTGCTTGTATTGACATAGTATGTGATGTTATCCCCGGAGGTGGTTGGAGTCGATGTCCCAGCAGTGTTGGCTAGACTGTCGCTGGTTCCAAGCTCCATGTTCCTCCACATTTTCAACATTCCCTCACTAGGGGTCATATCGGATGACTGATTCTCATTTTTTTCCTTCTGCCAGGTTTGCCTTGTGTCCTTCAGAATAATTACCTCTGCCACCGGCATAGCCTCCTCTGCCATCCCTACGTCCTCCACGGCCGCGTCCATGGGCGCTGGACTGACCTTTCATAGACTTCGTACAGAATTTGAAAAAGTGTCATGGGTCTCCACAGTTGTAGCACCCTCCCCCTCCTGAAGGGTTTGGGTTAAAAATTGCTAGAGCTGATTTCTCCCCCGGAGAGCTAGTGGTGCTAGGCATCAGCTTCAACC
Organism: Iris pallida; assembly: GCA_029216955.1. Classification (NCBI taxonomy): domain Eukaryota; kingdom Viridiplantae; phylum Streptophyta; class Magnoliopsida; order Asparagales; family Iridaceae; genus Iris; species Iris pallida. Next base: position 2,507,367 of record JANAVB010006199.1, on the reverse strand, counting down.
GCGCTTCTTCTTGTGTCATAGCAACAATGGCCTCCTCTAGTGATGGCAGTCCGGATTGTGCGAGCAACACATTCCTCCTTTGCTCGAATGCTGGATTGAACCCCTTCAAGAACTTCATCATCCTTTGTCTCGAGATATACTCCATGAACTTCTGGTAATGTTTCGCAAATGCCGTTTCCACTTGCTCATCATCCACACCAATAGGATCATAGTGGTCGAAATCTGACCAATACTTCTTCAGCAGAGCCGCATACTCAGAGATGGTGTGATCTTCTTGGACCATCTTATCAAGTTCATCCTGCGGTTGGAAGACCCTCATAGGGTTGTCCGTCCCTAAGTACATGTCTTTCAGCGTCATCCAAATATCACCAGCGCCCTCCATTGCTTCCACGTTGCCCGACGCTTGGTCGGTCAAGGAGGTTGTCAACCATCCAGCTACAACATTGTTGACGATTTCCCACACAACAAACTCCCGTGAGGAGTGATCTTCAGGTGCCTTGGTTTGGCCATTCACATAGCCCACCAAGCTTCTTGCCTTCAGAGTTCGCATCGCTTGACGCGACCACTTCAAATAGTTGGAAGTACCCTACAACTTTACATTCAGTTTCTCCAACTTCGCCATTTTGTATGGTAAAGGATCCACGTCTGCGTGTGCAGGACGGAAACTAGTCTCGATCAGCCTCCTGGATAAGAGATCGTCCACCAAAGCTTTCATCTCTTTGGCCGTCAGCTTGTCGTAGATCGTCTCCATCATCTTCGTCTTCTCCTCTTCCATCAGCAAGGTGATGATAGATCGAGACCGTCTTCACATTTGGTCACCTTCTTTTCCACGTCTATTGTTCCTCCTTCAGCGGCAGCGGCATCCTCGAGCGTCGCTGCTCATGTCCCGTGCATGGTCGCGATCAGAGAAGGGGAACGGGGGCCGACACTGGCGACGACGGAAGGGGGGCGGAGTCCGGCGCAGAAAGGGGGGCTGGCCGAAGAGGAGGTGGGAGCGGTGGCGGAGGCGGGGCTATTGCCGGCGAAGGAAGGCGGCGGGAGGAGGAGGGGTCGGCGGCGGGAGAAGGGGAGGAGGGGGAAGGGGTGGGGGTCGGCGGTTGTGTTTGGAAGAGGGCTAGGGTTAGGGTTTGATGGAAAATGATGGCGCCTAAGGTTAGGGTTTTGTGGAGGCTCTGATACCAAATAAAAATTTAGTAGAATACTTGGCTTGTTTATTATTGTGGTGGAGCTACACATATATAGGAGAGGCGAACCCCTCTCCCTATTATTCTACCCGATGTGGGACTAAAATCCTATTAATGCTCTCAACAATCCTCACCCTCACTAGTCACACAACTCTATTTTGGTGCGCAATGGTAGTGAACTTTAACATGATATATCCCTATTATTATAGTGGCATATGTGTGTACCTAATCCATGTTGTGCAAGCAACAAGAACACAAGCTGAGAGAACAAATTTTGTCCTAACTTGCCCTCACCTCACCTCACCTCACCTGTCTTTAGCCAACCAGACCGGGCCAGATTCCAACTCCACTAAACAACAATAGTTAGAATCCTACCAGTTACACCAAATTCCAATCACCCATTCGCTCTTTGAAGTTACCAAATTCCAATCATCCATCCAAATTAAGCCTGACTACGACCATGACTCCTCTTTCTATCCACATGCCAAAATCCTATAAGAAGGGTGGAAACCTTGCCAAAGCCAGACTGCAGCAAATACAACCCCTCCTATCCACTCATGACGAAAGTAACAAACCCTAACAGCGACGGGGCAAAAGGAGAAAAGCTGAAGAAGTGGTATTGGGAAATAACAGTTGGTAAAATCACATTGGCACCAATAACAGTCATATTCATGGCCTTTTGTTGCGTTCCATGATTTCCATCTCCTTGCAACTCCAAGCCCCAAGTCACTAACCATAGCCTTGAAACATTATAATCTGGTACTATCACATGTCACTGAAACAGTGTCCCAAAACTCCACTTTGACTTGTCAAGAGCCAGTGGAGAATAAATTTGACAATGGAAGCAAAAGAATATGCAAGTGAAAATGTAGTAAGACCCCTCTCTAAAAAGCCAATCTCTGTAGAAAGCCAAAAATGGATGCGTAGGACACTGATTTTGAGAAAACAGTACGCATGTTATAGCAAAATAGCCAAATAGAAGAAAAAGAATAAATAAAAAATACAAACAAATAGGTCCATAGACTCCACTCTCTCTTCCAAGGACCAAATTATTCCATGAGTGGGAACTCTATACCTATTTTTGCCTTTGGAACAGTTTGTTGGAGGACCATAAATGTTGATTCACTCATGACAAATTATGTGTAATAGTTCATTATTGGTACTTGGCAATTCCAAAGGAACCATCATGTGTTTACATTATATCCCTACCGGAGCAACTCGAAGGTTTATATTTGCAAGAAATAAGAAAGCAAATTTGGATACAAGTCCAATGGTTAAAGATCGAAGAAGTCAATGAAGACTTTATTATCATTGCAATGCCACTTCCATCTAAATCAGTAGTAACGTCAGCTTTCCCGCACTCAAATTCATTGCTCCATTAACAAGGAATTCTGGATGATATCCAAACCCAATGGATAAAGGTTAAAAACTTGAAGAAAGACTTCATCCAAATAATTCCTTATACAAATAAATGAAACCAATCCCTAGCTTATACAACAACATTAATCTGAGCACAACTGACATAGGCCTTGTGTCTCATGTGGCAAAGCAAACCAAGCAAATTGAAAGGTCAATAACAAAGGGTGATCCTCCTCCGGAGTACACGTTTTCAGAACCTTGATCTTTTTTTGTTCTCTTCTTCCAGTTGCTGATAACAGTTCTTGCAAGTTGATTGTTTTGAATTTGTCCATCATGCATGCGAGAACTCAAAATCATCTTCCTCGCTATCTGTAATGGTACGGAAACAATCTCATATATTCTCTGAAATTTCTCGCCTATGCTTCACGAAATTGCATTCCTATCAGGTAGTTGTTTACTTGCAACTGCAACATGCCCAGGGCATACTTAAAACATGATTTAATATAACTAGACGTTCTAACAGTGCATTTAATATATCCAGTTGACCACTTAGCAACCATGTGTGTCTACTGTGTACCCAATCATGGCCTCATGACAATAATCAGTTTCTTGGACAAGAACCTCACATGAAACAAAAGAATAACACCAAACCATTGCAAAATGCAGAAACCTAAACTAAACACATACAAGAACTAGGATGTGGATTAACTCTGCATAAGTATGTGGTCGCAGACTAGATATGTAGTTGACTTGGATGCTACAGCTAGGAGAATGTAAAATGGCTGTACACCGACACGATTGGTCGTATCTTAAAAAAGTTAAAACACTAAAATATATTTGGCTTTGTTGCTTCGGCACTTGTCAAATATCTATTGTGCTTCTTGAAAATGTTTATTCTGTAATGATCACTGGAAAAGAAATATTTAATGCACTGATTCAACAATACATTATGCAAACCATCACACATTTGTTGCATTTGCATGCATGTAATTTATGAGCACATCAGAAGTGTAACCCCAACTCCCAACATAATATTCTTAATTAGCTTTCATGTTCAAACTTATGCTCATTATTTACGCAGGAAAAAAGCTATGTGATCGATGATGGCCAATTATTAATCAGCAAATATAACTGATATAATAATGCAATTATTCAGTCAAATGTGCTTCTAGCCTCAAACTATTACTTGAATAACAAACCTGGCAAAAACACTATCTATAATATGCAAGCATCCTTTTAAAAGGGGGCTTAACAAACCTGTCTCCACAGAGGAAGTAACTTTGACTCCTCACCCAAACCATGCAGTCTCTGTGCACTGCAATAGAAAATATTAGTAAGACGCATTTACTGATGCATTTTACAGACTGAACCAAATTGAAATCACAAAGGTAATTCCAAGAACAATAATAAAATGCAAGAGGCTTAGATGACATTGCTGTTAGAGTCCTATATAGCAAATACATATGAACCCACACAAACAACTCGTACTTCTTCCAAATGTTTGACGCAAAAAATTGGCAGTTCATTAACATTTAGAAGATTGCCTTATCTTAGACTACTCAAAGAAAGGAAATAAAGAAAGTAAAAGGGATTTTGTTCACTCATGACCCTAAAATAATATAATTCCTCGAATAGCTTACCTCGAATAGCTTACAAAGCCTTCAGATAAAGGTACATAAAGCCTTCTAGAAGGACTAACTGTTGTAAAAATCCACATGCAGAACGAAACAACAGGAAGAGGGAGAGGGAGCAATAAGATGATACGAAAAGAATAAGCCTACAAGAACACCAACTGCGAAGAGTTGGTGATGGCTTTATTAAGGTGTGTTTACTGTTGTTTATCTTGTAATTGTAACCGCTAACCTACTGCGAAGAGTTGGTGAAGGCTTTATTAACATGTGTTTCCTGTTGTTGATCTTGTAATTGTAACTACTAACCTTCCAACTTCCCATACATCATGAAATAAGAAAATATGACATCTTAATAGAGGCTCTGTTTTCTTTTTAGAGGCTATACTAATAGAGGTTCTCCTCACATATATAATAAAAACCTACTCAACCAAAATATAACACAAGTACCATGTCTACGACAAGATATAACACACCCATTTTATACTCTCTCCCCTACCAGGTAAACTTGTTCAATTATATAATTAGGCAATGTTAGTACCATGAAATAATATAACTCATTTATATGTCCCAAAAATTGTTGTTCGCATTCACATTCGTAGACATAAATTTGCATACATCACATACCAGAAGAGAGAGCTAACATCACAATGGAGGTATGAATATCCCTATTACCGATGAAACTTGCCCACACTTAATAAAATAAGATTATTGAAATATTGATTATACCCTATACTACTTTTAACATTTCTGCTAAAATTTCATTAAACTATTAAGGTAGACGCTGGAAAAATAGTCAAGACAAAAAACATGCATCAGTGATAGGCCATACCCGAGAATGGATTACTTTTGATGGTCAACTTTGTGTGCGACTGTGTGAGAGTCGGTGTATATGGCAGTAAAATAATGCTTCAAAAATAGAAAAATAGCTGAAAGTGATATTACATATGAGTCTGGTGATTAGTAAGTTTCATTGATTTCCAGCATCAAAGAAGAATAGATTGATCAGAACCAGTACTGACCAGAGTGTTAAATTGATGTCATAGGAGAAGTATAGACCAGATATTTTCTCTGCAGCATTTAGGAGAACAGAAAGCTCAGATTCCACCTTTTTCTGTTAATATTCATTGCAATTGAATAGCGTCAGAAAAAAAATGTTAAAGAAGAAAAATAATAATAAATAAACATTTTCTCACCTGTTGAGCTGAAGAGTTATTAAGAGTATGGTTGCATGGAAGAATTTGCAAGGAGAGGACTTTGAATATAGCATGGCCGGAATAAGATCCAACACATTCACGTTCTGTTACCACTATTAGATACGAACCTGTTGTATACGGGGAAAGTATCAAGATGGAGGTCAAGAACGAAAAGTTTGTTCTAGCATATGCAACACCAGTACCTTAATTGGCAACCATAAAGAGTGTATAGCAAACGAAGAAAACTGCCTCAGACAATTAATCATTAGCAGGACACCCATTTTTCACCACAGAGGACTTACTATAGTGCAAAAATCCAGGTTAAAGACGCTCAAGAAAAATCAAAGCAACCACTTCTTAATGTTCAAAATAATTTAATATAACAATCTATGTAAGGAGAATAATTTGACTTTTGACTGATTTGTGCACAGGAAAGTTGGATCTGCCCAGGAGACTAATAGAACTAAATTTTCAAGAGAAACTATTGACCCTTATATCGTTGTTATTTTTCCTAAGAGCCTATGGCACTATAAATAAAAGCTCTGAATCCTATTGTTTCAAAACGTATTATGATGTAAGTTTGGACTTCAAAACTCCAAACCAGTATTGGACCCTTTCTGTGAGTATCTCCATCAACACTTTCGCCAGTTCTGCATCCTAGTGTGCCCTTTGGTACTTCCAAGATTTTTTTAATTAAAAATTCAGAAAAACTATTATAGTTTAAAGTATTGTCAATATTACTTGTCTAATTTGGTAATATTTTAGTATTATAGTCTTTGATATCTTTTAGTAGCACAAAGACGACAACATTATTGGTTGTTTATTTTGATAGAGAAATAAAAGCTTTATAACATATTTTTTGAATAATCTCGTTGATGGTAAATGAACAAAAGCAACTTTTCATGAGTTTATGCTTATATGTAGATGCTTAGGTGTTTACCAAGAAATCATTCAACATAGAGTACCTAATTTATTAACCGAAACATAGAATTCCCGATTTATTGACAAAAAGTTCTTTCAAAAAAATTCTCTACATTCTGGTTCTTATGGACCAATCGAACCCAAAGTATAAATTAATTTGGCTAGAGTCTGGCCTCTTTATTTTTATTAGGGTCAACCTAAACCTGAATAGGAATAACATGTCCAGAAAAGTACATACCTGACATGTGAATGCTAAGATGGATGAGTGTATCGTGAAAGTTGGAGGTGGTGCCAATTGAGGACAAGATGAGAGAACCGTCTTAGGTTGTTTGGACATGCAACGCGGACCAATTGATGCATGGGAAAGGAACGATAAGATAGTAATTAAAGTAGCCACTCGGACTAAGGCAAGCCCAAATAAACATGGACTGAAGCCGTAAATAGTTATATGATTTTTGTTAGCGTTCCAGAGGACATGACTCTTAAGGGAGCTGGATGGAAGAAAAGAATTCAAGCAGCCACCCCTAGAAAATTTGGGATAAAGGCTTTTCTTTGTTGTTGTTGGGTCGAAGTAAACCCAACCCAAACATGAGAACTACCTGCACTTGAATTGAACCTATTTACACGCAACTTAAGAGCTGGGTCATTATCCCAAACTTATGCCAGCACAAATCCCATTTACACCTCTATTTATATGGCTTGGGCTTGATTCAAGTTTGATCCAATACTATTTTGAATCTATTGGTCCAATACTATTACAAGTCTCATCCTTATTAACTATACTAAAGGGATTGGGTTGGGTTCAAGCTTTTACAGTGCATGCCCATTCATATCCTTTTATAACTTCTTAAGGGCCAGATCTCCTTTTCGTGGTTGACAGTGGGGAGGTTCATCACTCGAAAGAGAAAAGGAATAGGAATTTAGGGTTTCCTTGCGTACTTGGTAGCATCTAGAGAGGTTTGTGCCAAGTCTAGGTAAGCATCTTATGTGACTCTTCCTTTCTCCTCTCTCTTCCTCTAATTTCCTCCTTTTTGCATCAAAGCCAACCAAGAGAACCCAGATCTAAATAGAAATTTTAGCCTTGATTAGCTTCCGTGCTTTTGGCTTGTATCAGCCTAAAATTGACCATTACCGACCAGAACTGCAATTTTATTTCCCTATAACAAACACTAGCCGAGACGGATATTTTGGTGGGTTTAATGCCGGTTAGGGCTACGTATCAATTTCTTATTATTTTTTGAACATTTTGTAGGGCATGCTAACATATTTGATTTGTCCCTGTATCGCTTATCAAGAAGGTGAAATAGTTATCCCAATAAATATTACAACCTAGCAGATTAGCGGCTTCAATAAACAGCAACTACCTCCTGGTATGTACCACTTTCCTAATCAAAAGATAGGAGACCCCCCCCCCCTCCTGAAGTTATTGGTCATTGTTGAGTTCCCTCGACATGAATCTTCTCCTGCAAGGGAATTAGCGAGAAGATGGGCCTTTATGCTGTGACAAACAGTGTGAAAGGAACGAGAGGTTGTTAAACAGAAGTGTATCAGCTTTAACGTTCTGAAGTAGATTAATGATCATAAAACTTAAGTGTCAAGGAGAAAGGATGGATAATTGGTTCACCATCTCTAAGTACAGAGGAGAAATGATCAATAAACTTGTGCAAGTACCATTCTGAAAGCTATTAAAAGTATGTTGATTTGTGTTCTTTCAGGTGTTTCCTGACTAGGTATTTGTTCCATATAGAAAATGTAGAGTGCAGGTTGTAAAAGTGGATATTATATGGATCCTAAATGTGGATTAATGATCAGAATTGTCATTACATTTCGTTTCAGATAGATAGACAACACACTTAGGTTGTATGCCTCATGCAGATTTCTGTGGAAGTTGGCAAACAATGAAAGATGAACATATTATTTGAAAGTGAATAATTAAATATATACAGGTCAGCATGGAAACATTGATCTTCCATCTGCTCTACATTCTCTACCAACCTACTTCCATTGGTGGTTTCATTTCAACTAGTAGGGGCTGTTTTGATAGGTGTAATTGGCAGGAAGTGTCAAAGTGACTTCTTGTCTGCTAAAAGAGGAACGCGTATGTTTTTGAGTTTTATGTTAGTTCTTGTCGGCTAAAATTGACTTTAAATATTTGGAAACATGATATTTTGTACTGTGGAAGTGGACAAATTCACATTACCGTGTTTGAATGTTAAACATGAAGGAGGTGGGAAAGTGAAAAAAAGTGCATAAAAATAATAACAAAAAGAATTATTTAACTAAATTATTTCAGTATTAATAGTAATTATATAATTAAATTATTTAACTTTTTTAAGTATTAATTATATAACTAAATTGGCAATGATTTATTAATAGTAATTATTTTAAAAAATTAAATTAAGTATTAACAATTAATATCACCTAAAAAAAATTATTAAGTAATTATAATGTATTAAACAATATTACATTTTTTGTTATCGTCTTCTTATTTTAACTATTTAATATTGACAAACTGATTATTAATTATTTAACTTGCTAAAATTTAATATCTAACATTAACCAAATTCCACACTTTTTAAGAAGAAGAAAAATCATCAACCACCACTTTCCCCCACTTTCACTCAAAAAGGTGGAAGTGGTGTCCCATCTTTTTCATATAAGACGAGAGGGGCCGGGAACTAGAAAATAATGATGACTCCAAGTTCATGTCTCCTCTTCCATCTTCAACCAAACACTTGAAATGTGAAAGTGGCACAAAATCCGTCCACTTCCACACCCCACTTTCACACACCAACCAACCCCGTAATGTAGCATTTAGTACATAATTTCAACTAGTATGTAACATTCTAAAAGTATACACATTGACTTTACACAAGTAAAAAGGAAAATTCTAGTTAAATACGTAAGTCCACTTCTAGAAAATGAAAGAGAAAACACAGACACATTATATGTATGGTTGGATTGTGCCTTTATTATTGTCAAAGGTGAGAAAGAATTTCACTACTTCAGAGCTAGAGGAATCAAGGAGCAACGCCCATGACGAGGGACCTCTCACCAGAGAAATGCATCTTCTTTCACCAATTTCACCACTCAAAGCATAACCAGTGGAAAACAAACTACACTTATTTTTACAAGCCAGACAGTAATTTCAGGGTAAGCAATATATCATTTACATATGCTTCAGGGAAAAGGGGAAATGTAGATTAGCTGGTAAATAAGAAACTTGCCTACTAAAAGTCTAAGCATTCCAATCACGCCAAAGATGGTGCAAACTTTGGGAGAGTGTGTGGAGCCATATTGCGGAAGCTCTCCTGCTTACAATAACACATGAAATAAGAAACATCCCAATGACTAAAACTTCTGGGCAATTTTTCATACTGAACTTGGCAATATACAACTAGCTACATCTGTAGAGATTTCTGTGAAATTACAAGTAATGTGTAAAAATCAATTAATCTCTAAACAATATAAAAATAAGAGTAGACGTGATATTTTTTTGAAGAATTGAGCAAGGGTATAACGTGCCTAAAAACAAATAAACATTTATACTTGAGTAGACAAGTACAAGAGAAAATTGAAGATAATTTGATAAAAATATATAATACACTCATTCCAATAGGAATTGTTAAGTTGTCATATGTTTCTAGGTTATCCATCCATCAGTTGGATAAGACGAAGCATTCCATGCACTGTCGCTCTATTCTATATGTTAAAATGTACAGCATCTTAATTAACTTAAATGATACAGCATTTGATGTTTTTCCACTTTTGTTTGAATAATGTTGATAATTATATAACTATTACAAACTGGGTATCTACAGAAGGGAGATCTTAGAGCAAAAGCATACTGCTGAAAGTTCACAATTTGGAATTGGACTACAGACTTGGTACTCGTGAGTCGTGACAATTGCGAAACAAAACCATGTTCCATCTTCCAATGGATATAACCACTGGGCCATATTTGAACATTCCTTTTTCCTCGGTCTCTCATGTTTTGTATTATTAGAAAAAGATAGACAGATCAGCTATTTTACATGGACAAATACGACATGACACAAAACGGACACAACGGCCCATCATGTCACTTATTTTTGGTGTGTCCTATAGCACCTTGAAGTGGTTGTGTCACCTCTAATATACACTGACTAACCATGACAATACATCCCACCGATTTTTTAAGTATCCATGCGTCAAGAACACTAAATTTTACAAGCCAACACCTTAAAAGCAAAGCTCAATCAGAAAGAACTCGATAAACTTTAAAATTAGTAAAATAAGAAATATAATCGTTTAAATTAAGATGTTGAGCTCAAAGCATAAATTGATTATAGAAACCTAATGCATCAAAAAAATGACACAATGCCATACTTACATCTTTACTCTCAAACACTACACATCCAATATCATCAAATTCTTAATAAAACACAAGAAAAAACTGTAGATTTCAAAATTTACCAATAATAAGCAGATTTTTTTCCAAATAAAACCCTAATAAACAAATCTCGGACAGAAATAACCCAATAAACTTCAAATTAGGAAAACAAGGAAAAAGTAAAATATGTTAGTGCCGGGGCACAATTTTTTCGATGGAAAACAGAGAAAATGAAACAATTGTAAAAACAATGTTTCAAATCAACACGTCAAGGAAGGTGATTCTGAATTACGAGAATCTAAAAAGATTCGTAATCAACATCAATCAGATCGTAGTACTTCTAAAAAGAAGATACAATCAGAATTACTGGCAGCAACGAAGAAGATGACTGGCGAAAGATGGAAGAAGGCCTGCTGGGGTGAATGATCACCGTTGCTCAAAGCTTTATTCGCCCTACACGAACAGCTTCCAGGAACCAGCAAGTTCGTCAGAGAACTTGGAACACTCCTGCTCTTCTGACTCCTCGGACGGACACGAACTCCCGTGCAAAAGCAACGCTGGTGCAGCGCCTTTCCTCTCTCTCTCGAAGGCCACTGGAAGATCAGAACTGTGTTAAAGAACACTTCTGAATACTCTGTTTACTTGTGCTAAAAAACACTCGTAAACTTTCTGTGGTGGCTTCTCTTTCTATTCTGTATGTACTAAGCCTTGAGAGAGAGAGGATGCCTTATATAGGCCCTGCAGCAATTGTTCGGTTGCCACAAAGTTAGGGACGTGGTAAAAATCACCCCGAACATGTAGCAACTGCCCAGAACATGCAAACGCACGTTCTGCTGCAAGTTGCACCAACTGCGCACACCCCGCGTTCCTTGCACTCTGCGCGACAGAGCGCGCACTGAACTGCACACACTGCGCGCATTGCACGCACTGCGCACACGGCGCACGCAGCGCAACCAGCGCGCCCGCGCAACCCGAGCAACCTGCGCAACTCAGCGCAACCCGAGCAACCCGCGCAACTCAGCGCAACCCAGCGCAACCTGAGCGCAACCTGGGCGCGCACCTGGGCAGCGCAACTGGGCTTGCGCAACTGGACATGCGCACCTGGACAGCGCAAGTGGCTCACGCAACGAGCGCACTATGCGCCTAGCGACGATGCTGACGTGCTAAGTGCAAAGTGCGCCAACAAAACGCCACATTACGCCTCATGAGCCCATGAGCCCGAGTTCGAGTCCGAGTCCGAGTCCGAGTCCGAGTCCGAGTCCGAGTCCGAGTCCGAGTCGCTAAGCCCCTACGGGACTTAGCTCCCATGGAAATAAATTTTCCAAGAGCAAAAAGCATGAATGCTTTAATTGTTGATTTTAGCCTTTTTCCCATTAGAAAAATAACCCCACATGGCAAACCCATGTGCACCTCCACACCACATGTGCATCTCCAATAATAGCAAAGCTAATATATAGAGATACAACCTCTTTGTTTTTCTGATGTGGGACTAAAGCTTACTAAAGGAAAAACCAAAAACTCCAATAATTCTCCACATATCTCTATATATATGGGTATAAGTGTTCCCCACAGTAACTGTCCATCATGCATTAGGAGAGATGTCGCTGACGACTTGAATCTTCCCGCATGGATCAAAAATCAGACTATAATACAAGAATGGACTAAGCCTTGAATTCTGCATCATAGCTGAAATTCTTTCCACTCACATAATATAGTTACATGTGCTTCTGGCTACACATTAAAGGCCATGTTCCAGCCTGGTTTCAGTGTATAATTTTGGACGTCTACAAGTTTACCCTCAAGAGACGGCCTGATATCTCTTTGTCCATACACTATAGGTGAGTTCATTATAAAGAGACATGGCATGAAGCGCTTTGCGCTTCCCTTGCGGTGCTACGCCGCCATGACATGGCTTAAAGCCGAGGCCTTATCCCGTACCGGAAACCTCATCGTAGTGTCATACTACTGTAGCATGAGGCAACCGCCTCTTTGTAGTGCCAAACTACCCAGCATGAAGCCTTAGGCTCCCTTGCGGTGTTACGCCGCAACGACATGACTTGCAAAGCCAAGGCTTTATCCCTAACCAGGTACCTCATCGTGGTGTCGTGCCACTGTAACATGAGGAACTCCTCCTCTTTGTAGTGCTGACTACACCCCTCTTTATTTTTTAACATACAGCATTAGGCTAACTGCCTATTTGCGGTGCTACGCCGCTGTGACTTGGCCTGCAAAGCCGAGGCTTTATCCTATTACTGGGCAGCACCCCACATATAGGAACCTCATTGTAGAGTCACTCCATTGTAGCATGGAGTTTCACTCCTTGTAGTGCTGCTCTACCGTGCCTCCTGTAAAGCACACCAGGCATTCACTCTGTCTGAGAACTCATTAAGGCAATTAAGCCAACCTTCCTATAGGAACTGTTTTCCACAAAAAACAACAGTAGACAACAGTGGTTATAGGTCCGTAACCTCTCCATGCCTAATAGAACATGTACCCACCGTTCCTGATATTCTTCCGATTAGTGGTCCTCCCTTGAACCAAAAGCTAGATGTCTAGTAGATAAATCTTTGAACTAATAGCATAAAACTTTATGGTAAGAATACAATAATACAATATCAGAATGCCTTCAAGCCCATTTTACAAGCTGTGTCATCGACCAGCTGACGCTTGAGGCCCTTGGTGAACGGATCCGCCAGGTTCTCCTGACTCCGAACATCAATAATTGCAATAACACCTCTCTTCATAAGATCGTGTACTGCCCTGTGTTTCAACTGCACAGTCCTCTTCTTCCCGTTGAAGAGGTCATTTGATGCCACCGCCGCAGTCGCCTGATTGTCGCAGTATATCGGTACCGCCGGTAATTGCGCCCCAACCACTGGAAGATCATACATGAGCTCCCGAAGCCATTCTGCTTCCTCGGCTGCGGTATCAAGTGCAAAGAACTCAGATACCATGGATGACCGCGAGAGCATAGTCTGCTTCTTCGACTTCCACGATATAGCAGCTCCACCCATTGTGAAAATGAATCCACCTGTGGACCTCTCGCTCTCCACCTCTGAGCACCAGCTGGCATCACTGAAGCCTTCCACTACCGGCGGATCTCCGCTGTAGTACGGTACATATGTCTGAGTCTTCTTGAGATATCTCATAACCCGTTTCACAGCTTTCCAGTGTTCAGCACCTGGGTTGCTCGTGAAACGACTCAGCATTCCCACGGCAAAAGCTATGTCAGGCCTTGTGGCATTAGTAGCATACATCAAACTTCCGATTACGCTTACATACTCCAGCTGCCTGACGCTTTTCCCTGAATTAGGCTTCAGCTTCATATCATACCTGTACGGCGTATCGATCCCTGGAAGATCCCGATACCCATAACGAGTGATCATTTTCTCAATATAATGAGACTGTGACAGCGCTAGTCCAGTGTCTGTCCGGATGATCGTGATCCCTAAGATCATATCAGCTTCCCCCAAGTCCTTCATACTGAACTTGCTTGAGATGAATTTATTTGTCTCCATGACACAGCTAATATCCGTACCCAGGATAAGCATGTCGTCCACGTATAGACAAACGATCACACCTCTTCCATCAGCGAACTTCGTGTAAACACACTTGTCCGTATCGCTGACCATGTAGCCATTTGACCTTATAACTTTGTCAAATTTCTCATGCCACATCTTGGGAGCTTGTTTAAGACCGTACAAGGATTTCACCAACTTGCAGACTTTGTTTTCAAGACCCCTGATGACAAATCCCTCTGGCTGTTGCATGTAAATCTCTTCGGTCAGCTCGCCATTTAGGAAAGCCGTATTCACATCCATCTGATGTATCACCATCTTATGTATTGCTGCGAGAGCAATCAACATTCTGATGGTGGTCATCCGGGCTACTGGAGCATACGTGTCAAAATAGTCAATCCCCTGCTTCTGAGAAAACCCCTTGGCTACCAACCTAGCCTTGAACTTGTCAATAGTTCCGTCTGCTTTCATCTTCTTCTTGAAGATCCATTTGCATCCGATGGGTTTCGCTCCTTCAGGAAGATCAACCAACACCCAAGTGTTATTTGAGGTGATGGAATCAATTTCATTGTCAATCGCCTCCTTCCAGAAAACCGCGTCTCTGGTCTTCATCGCCTCATCATAGGTAAGCGGATCTGCTTCCACATGATAGGTGACAAAGTCACTTCCGAAGTCCTTCGGCCTCCTCACTCGCTTCGTTGACGGCTCAGCGAGATCTGGTTCAACCGTTGTTTCAACAACATCTTCTTGGACCACATCTTCATTGAAGACATCAGTTTCCTGCGCACCCTCATTGTTCTCCGGTACATCCGCAAGAACAATATTCTTATGCCTGGCAAATTTGTCTTCAAAATATTCTGCGTCGCAAGATTCAATGATATGATTTGACTCAATATCAAGAAATCTCCGAGCATCACTCTTCTCGGCATACCCCAAGAAGATCGTATTAGTAGTCCTTGTCCCAAGCTTCTGAATCTTCAGATCTGGAAGCTTGACATATGTCAGACACCCCCCACACTCGAATGACATTCAAGTTAGGTCTGACCTTGAACCAGAGTTCATGAGAAGTAACGTCTGAAGTTGCATGAAGCACTCTATTTAGAATAAAAGTGGCCGTCAATGCAGCTTCTCCCCATTATCACTTAGGAAGACCAGCAGTCAACAACATTGAGTTAATCATTTCTGTTAACGTTCTGTTCTTCCTCTCTGCTACTCCATTTGATTGAGGAGAGTACGGAGCCGTAGTCTCATTGACAATTCCATGTTCTTTGCAGAACGATGCGAATTCATGAGACCTGTACTCCCCACCTCGATCACTTCTTATCCTTTTGAGTTGTTGTCCAGTCTGCCGCTCAGCTTCGGCTCTGAACTCCTTGAACTTCTCGAATGCTTCGTCTTTAGCCTTCAGCAAGTAGACGAACGCATACTTTGAGAAGTCATCGATAAAAGTTATGAAATATTTCATCCTAGCCTTTGTAGAGAACTGTTTGAAGTCACAGATATCGGAGTGTACCAACTCCAGAAGATCTGTACTTCGATTAACCCGAGGAAAGGGTTTCCTTGTGATCTTTGTTTGGGCACAAACTTCACATTTCTCTACCTTACCCCCTAGACTAGACATTCTGTTTATTCGTTTACAATGAACATGTCCTAGCCTATTATGCCACAACTCAAGAGTATAAGCAGAAGGAGTGATTTCATTAATCACATTAATTACATTGGACTGATTTACAAGCTGAATTTTGAACATTCCTTCGGTATAAAAAGCTTTCCCGAAATATGTTCCTTTGATAGACATCACCATCTAGCCAGCATTGATGTCCATCCTGAGACCTGCTTTGCAGAGTAGGCCTCCTGAGATCAAGTTCTTGGCGATAGCAGGTACGTGCTTCACGCCTTGAAGCGTCAGAGACTTCCCCGAAGTCAGCTTCAACACCACCGTCCCAATCCCGAGCACTTCAGCTTGTGCCTGGTTCGCCATCATAACCACTTCAGAAGTAGGTGTATAGGTGGTTAACCACTCCTTACTGGAGCAGACATGGCAAGAGGCTCCAGTGTCTACCCACCAGTCATAGTCAGTCCTTACCGCATCAACCTGTGCAATCATAGCAACAATGTCAGTGATCATAGATACCTTACTAGGCTCTCCTTGCTCTGATTGCTTGGTCTTTGCTTTGCACTCATTCTTAAAGTGGACTTCTTGCCACACTTGAAGCAAGACATTTGAGACTTTGGCTTCTTTTTCTTGATAGAAGTTCCCTTGACTTTTAGATTGTCAGGGTCCTTCTTCTTGCTGTGGGAAGCCGCCTGCTTTCCCCTTGGTTCCTTGGTATGAACCATATTGGCGTTAGCCAATTGCTTGGACAGTGCGTCTACCTTCAGTTGAGCCCGCATCTGGTCCTCAACATAGATTTCCTGCAGGAGATCTTCAAGGGTGATCTCCAGCTTCTTCCTATGCATGTTTGCATAGAACTTGCTCCACCCAGCGGGGAGCTTTAAGACGATCCCTCCAACAACAAACTTGTCGGGGAGGGGCATTGCCTCGTCTTCCAACTTCTGTCGCAGTTTCAGGAATTCCTTCACCTGCGGCAGCATAGACTTTTCGTCCTCAAAGAACCACTTGTGATATTTTTCAACCACAAAGATTTTACTGCGGTTCTTGTCTTCTTCGTAGAGTTTTTCTAGAGACTCCCATATGTCTCTAGCGATATTCTTCTTAGAATAGGATTCTGCAAGGGAATCCTCCATAGCATTCAGGATAAGCAGCCTGCAAATGCTATTTTCTCTTCTCCACTTGGCCTGAAGTTTAGTAGCCGCAGAGATTGCGGCAGCAGACCCAGTATCTAGAACGGTAGGTTCCTCTTCAAGAAGCACGTGATCCACGTCTCTGAGTTGAAGAGTGAGAAAGACCTTCCTCTTCCAGACTTGATAATGCTCTCCATCAAACTTTTCTAATTTGCAAAAGTCAGTATTGAGGAGTGAAGCATTAACGTTTTCCATCGTAGCAATAAAGCTTTGAGATTATTACTGCCGGGGCACAATTTTTTCGATGGAAAACAGAGAAAATGAAACAATTGCAAAAACAATGTTTCAAATCAACACTTCAAGGAAGGTGATTCTGAATTACGAGAATCTAAAAAGATTTCATAATCAACAGCAATCAGATCGTAGTACTTCTAAAAAGAAGATACAATCAGAATTACTGACAGCAACGAAGAAGGTGACTGGCGAAAGATGGAAGAAGGCCTGCTGGGGTGAATGATCACCGTTGCTCAAAGCTTTATTCGCCCTACACGAACAGCTTCCAGGAACCAGCAAGTTCGTCGGAGAACTTGGAACACTCCTGCTCTTCTGACTCCTCGGACGGACACGAACTCCCGTGCAAAAGCAACGCTGGTGCGGCGCCTTTCCTCTCTCTCTCGAAGGCTACTGGAAGATCAGAACTGTGTTGAAGAACACTTCTGAATACTCTGTTTACTTGTGCTAAAAAACACTCGTAAACTTTCTGTGGTGGCTTCTCTTTCTATTCTGTATGTACTAAGCCTTGAGAGAGAGAGGATACCTTATATAGGCCCTGCAGCAAATGTTCGGTTGCCACAAAGTTAGAGACGTGGTAAAAACCACCCCGAACATGTAGCAACCGTCCAGAACATGCAAACACACGTTCTGCTGCAAGTTGCACCAACTGCGCACACCCCGCGCTCCTTGCACTCTGCGCGACAGAGCGCGCACTGAACTGCGCACACTGCGCGCACTGCACGCACGCAGCGCAACCAGCGCACCCGCGCCAACTAAAGCGCAACTAAGTGCAAAGTGCGCCAACAAAACGCCTCATGAGCCCATGAGCCCGAGTCCGAGTCCGAGTCGCTAAGCCCCTACGGGGCTTAGCTCCCACGGAAATAAATTTCCCAAGAGCAAAAAGCATGAATGCTTTAATTGTTGATTTTAGCCTTTTTCCCATTAGAAAAATAATCCCACATGGCAAACCCATGTGCACCTCCACACCACATGTGCATCTCCAATAATAGCAAAGCTAATATATAGAGATACAACCTCTTTGTTTTTTCCGATGTGGGACTAAAGCTTTCTAAAGGAAAAACCAAAAACTCCAACAATATAATATAAACGAAACTGTTGAGATCCTATGTTGCTAAGGACGCAACATAATATGAACACAGCGAGACATATATGGTATTGATTTTGGCATGTCCTAGTGTTTCTTGAGTGTCTTTCCTGTGTCTGACACAATGCAACAAGGGCTACATCACTGAGATCAAAACATAATACAGACCCAAGGACATGGACATGATACTCATTTTGGTGTGTTGTAGCATATTTTGAAGTGTCCATGTCACATCTGATACACACGTTTCTACAGCAGACTTTGAAGTGTCCGGCTATATGAATAACACTAATTTTTACAAATAAACGCCTAAAACAAAGTTCGATCAGAAAGAACTAGTTGAACTAAAAATTAGCAAATTAAGGAAAAATAATTGAATTTGGACTACTGAATTGAGATTAAATATAATAATGACTATAGAAAGCTAATGCATCAAACAGTGCTACAGTGCCGTATCTAATTTTTTTACCAATAATGAACAGATTTTCCCAAATAAATCCCTAATTAACAAATCTCAGTCATAAACAAGTAAATAAACTTTAAAAATTAGTAAAATATGGATAACTAACAGAATCTCAACTAAAACGTTCAGATCTACGCTGCAAGGACACGACACAATACGGACACAGTGAGATGGATAACATATCAATTTTGGCCGGTCCTAGTGTATTCCGGAGTGTCTTAATCGTATCATACATGACACGACACGACACGACACGACGGGACACGGACTAAAACAGTGAGATCAGAGCATAAGCTTGCATCAAGAAAATTCTCGAAAGGAACGACTGAGAGAGGGAGGAGAGATCGGACCGATGGAGGCCATGGATCCATCGGAGCGGCTGATGGACAAGTAGTGGTCGTCGGCGCTGGCGCCGGCGTCGATCGGCTCGAGGACGTACTCGTCGGCGAACTCCCATAGCCGGATCCTCGTGTGGAGCTTCATCTTCCTCTCCTCCACCGTGGCCATGGATCGCAGTGGAAACCCTAAGGCGTGAGGAAGTGAGGAGAGGGAGAGAGAATTAATACTCTTTAACGGCGTGTTTAAGCTCCACAGCTAGTCGAGAGAGAGAAAAGAAAACATACTCATTCCATGTCGATGAGGATTGGGTCGCGTAAGGGTTGGACGAAGCCCTGTCGCTGGTTTGATGGGTTCGTAGAGTGGGTTCTTGGAGCTTCTTCTTTGATCCTTTCATGTCCGGATCAGCATCAATTTTGCTGAAATAATAAGGGTCATTTATATTAACTATTTCTAAATTTTAGATCTATAATATAGAATACTTTATTTTTAAACTAATTACAATAATCACCTCTCTCAAACAAAAAATTAAAAAAAAAATTGTGTTATAACTTTTATTTTTATTTTAAAGTAGAGGTATAAAATATGGAATAGTATAATTAGTTTAAAAGTACGGGTCTCGTGTTATTAATCCAAAACTTATGAATAGTTAGTGTAGATAACTCCAATAATAACAGTTTAAAAAATTACCAACATGATTATGGCTGATGTCATTTAGTGCATTTTGTTTGTGTTTTTATTTCTTTTCACTGCGTCCTAAAACAAATAGGACTTTGATCAAATTATTATCTATATAACAAAACACAATTATAGTTAGTGATAAAAAATAAATGATAAAGGATAATCAAAATTAATCAATAGACATATATTCGACAAAAACATGAAGTGTTACCATTAAAATATAGTGATTTTTTTCGACAAATGTATATATCATCTAAAAAGACGTCATGGTAAGTCGATAATTTTAAATATATTACTACTAAATGATATAAAAAAATAAGAAAAAGTAACGAGTGTCGGAGTACAAATGCTATCAAAAAGTGTTGGAGGCATGATAATTACCAAGAATTGTCGGAGGCACAAAAATTCTTTGTACAGTCATTCAAAGTGTGGCTTTATATATATATATACAAAAATAAGTACATTACATTGCATTTTATAGATTATTAAATATTACTTCAAAAAATATATATTTGAAAGAAGATAATTGTGACGAATGCTCCCACTAGGAGTCGATTTCCTGACCATTCGGACCGCATGCATCTCTCTTAACCATTGGACTAAAGGTCATTTGCTTATATATATATATATATATATATATATATATATATATATATATATAACTGACTAGTCACTCATTGTTGGATTTAAGTCCCTTCACAAGTTATAAAAACAAGAAAGAGACAAGAAAGCCAACCCGTTAAGATTGAAAATTCTATAGTTGAGATAATTTATCATCATATATTATTCTTAAATCGTATCTACGACTGAGTTAGGAAAAAACGTTAGTTCAATAGACAAGAGGACATCGAGTGGGTAGTCACTTCGTGACATTAGAGGAACATCTATATCATTTATTATACTGGAAATTACTGAAAAATCCAATTTCGGAGTTGATTTTTATGAAAAATCCACCCGCATGCTGGGTTTTATGAAATGTCCAGAATTATATATTTTCACGTTAAGTATTTTAAGATTCCCTTTAGATGCTCTGTATTTACAAAATTAATACTATAACTACCCCTCCGCACAAACTCAGATCTGAATTGCGATTCTCTTCTTCTTCTTCTTCTTCACGAGAGATCTGAATTTCATTGCTCTCATCTTCAGCAGAGATCGCAAAGATCGTTCGTAGTTCACCATGCTTTTTTTTTCAGTCGAACTCCGATCATCGCTCTTCTTCTTCTTCTTCTTCTTCTTCTTCTTCTTCTTCTTCTTCTTCTTCGACAATTAGGTCAATT
This sequence comes from Iris pallida, assembly GCA_029216955.1. Lineage (NCBI taxonomy): Eukaryota > Viridiplantae > Streptophyta > Magnoliopsida > Asparagales > Iridaceae > Iris > Iris pallida. The sequence goes on along the minus strand of JANAVB010006199.1, from coordinate 2,486,306 downwards.
ATGGAGAGAAGATATTCTTCTTCTTTTTCATAAGAGTTAACATCGTTTTGAAAGAAAAACGAAAACTCTTGAATCTTTATTCATGTCAAATTTCTTTCCACAAAACAAAAAAATAAAAAATTAGATTTCTGTCAACTGTTCTCCGTCGATATCACACGAAGAATATTCATTCTCCTGCATTTTTAATAAGGAGAATGTCATTCTCCGTGTTGAATGGCATTCTCCGTGTTTCTAACACGGAGAATGACCATTCTCCTGTGTTTTAACATTTGAATGACCATTTTCCGTTTCATTTAACACGGAGAATGTCATTCTTCGTGTTATTCAGCACGGAGAATGGCCATTCTCCGTGTAATTTAGAAACGGAGAATGTCATTCTCCGTACTAAATTACACGAAAATGATCATTTTTCTACGTTTTAACACTGGGAATAACCATTCTCCGTGTAAATTAACACGGAGAATGGCATTCTCCGTGTTTCTAACACGGAGAATGGCCATTCTTCTGCGTTTTAACACTGGAATGACCATTCTCCGTGCTAAATTACACGGAGAATGGCCATTCTTCGTTTTATTTAACACGGAGAATGACATTCTTCGTTTTATTTAACACGGAGAATGGAATTCTCCGTGTTTCTAATACGGAGAATGGCCATTCTCCTGCGTTTTAACACTGTTATGACCATTCTCCGTGCTAAATTACACGGAGAATGATCATTCTCCGTGTAAATTAAGACGGAGAATGACCATTCTCCGTGTAATTTAGCACGGAGAATGGCCATTCTCCGTGTAAATTAAGACGGAGAATGCCATTCTCCGTGTTACTAACACAGAAAATGACTATTCTCCGTGTAAATTAAGACGGAGAATGACATTCTCCGTGTTACTAACACGGAGAATAACATTCTACGTGTTACTAACACGGAGAATGACCACCCTCATGCGAAATTAACATTTTTCGTGTTCTAACACGGAGAATGACCATTCTCCTGCATTTTATGGTCAGTTGAAACTTTGAAAGGCCATAACTTTTGACTGGGAGGTCGAAACGAGGCCCGATTTGTCCCGAAATGAGCGTATATTCGAGGAGCCTGAAAGTAACAGCTTCTTCGTTAGACGGGCTTCCGAAATTTTAGAATCGCAAAAAAAATGATGTTTTGACCTCCGTTTTAGCGCTTTTGCCGTTTGTCTCGGTCTTTCTGAAATTTTCCGACGAGTTTTTGAAGATTTTTGAGGAGAAAACATAGATTCGAAAGTGAGTAGCGTATGGAAGAAGATGAAGTATCGAAACATTTTTTTAATAGTAGTTTCGTGGGTGTTTTCAATAAATTAGACGGAAGGGCAAAAAGGTCATTCGGAACCCTCTTTATATATTTTTTGCTAATTCTGGACACGCGATGAAATGTTATTGTGCGACGGGTTTTTCATAAAACTTTTTCATTTTTTGGGCATTTCATAAATTTCCCTATATATGTATGCAAGCTTTCAAAATATAAAAATAATTTATTATTTATTATTTTACTAGTATATGTAACGTCCAAGAACCAGAATACTGGAGAGCGGGGGCATACATAGCCAGCTACGTATAATAAAATGGGATCCACCCCACTATACGGTCACGGCTGTCTAGATATATGAGGGTTTAACTACAATCCAACAGTCTCATATGGTCAATAACAAGCCTAATTGTCTCAATCTCAATACAACCAAGTAAAGTTACAAGATGTGAGATCACCAAATATACAATAGTAAGGCGTCCCAAACATTACATATCCAGCTGATCATGAAGCTAGTTGTTACAAAATGTGATGACTAGCAAGAGTTTAGTCATACATGATCAACCCTAGGATCTGTCAATCATGTTACAAGCCCGTAGGCAGACATAATAAGGTATGCAATACGAGCTAACATGTGCTCGTCGGCTAAACGTCTCAAAATAAAATTTTTACAATAGAGTGGAAGAGCAAAAAAAAAACCACTCATTGCCCTGGTTACGCCTGGTGGTCACCATCGGGCTGGAAGGTCGGTAGATCCTCTGAGACTGCTCCGAAATCTGGCCACACAAAATCAGCTGGGTCAGATCCCAGAAAGAGCAAGTGCCACAAAGGAGGCCTTGTCACGACCCGCACCCAATATTTGGGTATGAGCCGTGGGTACGTCCAGCCTACGCCGCGGTATCGGCGGTAGAACGCTGTCTAGTCATCTCCACAGTTCACAAATACAACCACGCAGTTTATAATCATTTTCACTAAGTAAACCAAATCATAGAGGGGCCAATTTATAAGAATTCTGTAAATAATTTGGAAGGATGGATAATGAGTAATCTGAAGAACCTCCAACATCAAAATGTATCAAATGTCACAATCTTCCAGAAAAGTAATGTACTAAACATCAACTCATGAGTCTCAAATAAGAAATACAACTAAAAGTCTCAACTGAACAAACTATGAAACTAATGATATAAGACTACTGGAAGCCATCTGTAGTAGGCAAGTCTGCATAAGTAGCCTCCAACTCGTCCTGTGCACCGAAATCGGGATCTGCAGTGTGCTCATAATAGGTAGTACAAAAGTCCTCTAACACATCACCTAAAATATTGGTTATCCAGTCAGGATTGGAACAAGCACACCAGCTGAAAAACTATCCGCAACATAATAGAATCGATAGTTCATGAATATAACATATGTAAAGGAAACTGAGCAGTAATGTGATGACATGGTGTATCTAGAATAAGATAAGAGTCGCAGAATGATATGTCAACTGGAAAGAATGTGAAAATATAGTGACATGTCAAGTGGTAAAAATAATAAAAGACAAGCTATCTAAGTGAATTGAAATATATGTTTCGATATGTGAACGACTATGGGGTAAATCAGGCGCACTGCACGTGCCGTGTGCAGCGGCTAGCATTCACGAAAGACACTGGGATAGAATGGGAAGTTCACACGTCTACTAGGATATTTCTCCTCCCAACCAGTACTCATGAACCTAAATAAGTCCCGAAAAGAAGCTAAACAAGAGTATAATAAATAGGGTTCATGACTCTCACTCGTGTGTCCATCGTGTCATCAAACAAAAGAACATATGACCATATACTGCACAAAATCATCAGAATTGGAAGTAGAACAGAAAGTGTACTTGCCTGTCGTCCAGCGCTGGTGGTACAAGTCTAGTACTGAATCGGAGTCCAACAGGCCTATCTATATGAATTCCATATCAATACAATTTAAAGTATAAAAGAAACTATCTAATGGGTTACTAAATCTTCCTAATGGACTCTCCCTTTTGATACCCTCTAGTAATCCTAGCATTTCTTGACTTTTATGCATTTACATCTAACCCAACATGACACCCTACATACATGTTAGTTATCTATACTTTTTAGGGGTAAAGTGCAAAAAACCCCTCGCTAAATACGTGCCTTTTGCACTAAAAGACCTTTTAGAATTTTTTAACACTTTACCCCTCCTTAGATTATACATCCGCTCGGTTAGACCCCTCCAGCCAAATTTTAAAAAAATTATACCTAAAATACCCTCCCCCCCCTTCGGTGTCGCCGCCGCCGGCGAGCCCCCAACCCCCCCATCGCCGGCGATCCCCAGCCCCCCCGACCCCCCCCACCGGCGATCCCCTAGCCCTCTCGACCCCCCCGCCCCCCTCTCCGCCGGCGATCCCCCAGCCCCCCCGACCCCCCTCCCCCCCGCCGGCGATCCCCTAGCCCCCCCGACCCCCCCCGACCCCCCCGATCCCCCCCTCGTCGGCCTCGACCCTCCCTCCTCCTCCTTCGTCGGCCCCGACCCCCCCCCCCCCCGCTCCCTCGCCGGCACCCACCCCCCTGCTCCTTCTCGCCGGCGAGCGACCCCTTCCCCCCCCCGCCCGACCCCCCCCTCCGCCGGCGAGCGACCCCCCCCCCGCCCGACCCTCCCTCCCCCTCCGCCTCCGCCTCCGTCGCCGGCGGCCAAACAGCCGAAGAAGGAGGGGGGAAGGGAGGGGTAAAATTGTTATTTGGGGGCAAAATGAGCATATTTCATACTTTTGGGTATTTTAAGAGCATGGGGTCTTTTAGTGCAAAAGGCACATATTTAACGAGGGGTTTTTTGCACTTTACCCTACTTTTTAGGTCCTGTGGAAATACAACCCCTTAATTCCTACATGCTTTCCTGCATCAGGTTCTAGCTCTCATATGGTATATCTAATGTCTCATTTTGTGGGCTGAAGTTCGTAGGTACAGGACTTGACTGCACAGATGAGGGTAGGGTTAAAAAGATATTCCTGACTGATATTTAAGAATGCCAGATCATCAAGTTTTTAATTGAATGCTAAAGTCCTAGTTTAAAGACATAGCTATAAGGGTTGAATCCAATGTGACAGGCCAGGTATTTAAGCAGGATGGCACATATGGTAGATTGAATACTGCAATGAAAAGGTTTTCCTGGTTGAGACTAAAACCTTTCCTGTCAATGGGGTTGCTCCATATTTACTGAACCTAGGCAAAACCATGGACTGAGATACACGTATGTAGTGTTATGACCATTTAGAGCGAAAGAACATGACACATATAGGTCTGCCCCATGGTCTATTGATCCTTGTTCATATCTGAACATCAGTCTTCGGTTTTGCTATTTGCCCCTGTCATGATGATCCAAAGGAGGGTGACATTAATGAGGGATATAACCTAGCACAGGCCTCCCATATCCACACCTGATATAAATGGTGCTACTCAAGGCAATGTCCCTTGTAGGAACTGCGACCTGCTGCCCAGGGGTGTGCATAATGCTCTCACTCTCATGGCACCTGTTCATGGTTTCTCCCTATTCAGTATTGATGTTATAGTTGTAATTTTTCTGCCAATTTGCAGGGGTGACATCTACTTCCTCCATTGATATATGTATATATGTACTAGGGGTCTTCTTGTGTTCAGTCCCTATTGTTATGCAGGCCAGTCCTTCCCCATATACAGGGCAGGGTACAATTGTGATATGCTGGAATTGTGGTGTAGTGCTCAAGAGCAGGGGTAGAGCTAACCAAGTGTAGTAGTGGCAAGGTGTAGGGAATGAGTGGATATCCAATGGAGTGGGATTGAACAAACATCCAGAGGTTTTGGGCTATTGTAACAGGGTCTGATTACCCATGCTAAGGCTGTCGTCATGTCATTAGGTTTGTACTATAGTTAAGGCAGTATGGTTGATACCCAGGACAGATGAATGGTTAACCATCAGATTTTGCATTGTGATGTGGTTTGGGTTTGCACACCGAGACATGGACAGGCCAGGAAGATACTGATACCCCAGAATCTGGCATCCACATCAATTAGGAGTGATATTGAAACAATTAGGACTGCTAACAGATGCATGGTAAGGGCTGGGACAGTCCAACTAGAATTGAACAAATCTGACAGAACAGTAAAATGGAATAGAACTAAAAATATCAGTTATGGGCAAGGCTGTACCCATAGAATCCATACTAAGGATCTAACCTGCAAGGGTGTGGCTAAGTATCTAAATGTACCAGTGGAAAGTCCAGAGTTTATAAGTATAATTGGATCCCTATATGGAGTACTTGTAACCTACATCTAGTTTCATTCATATACATAATACATTGGGTGTAGTCATAAAACATTACAAGAGTTTGTGTGGTAGTGCATAGTACCACATTAGAAATTGCTAGTTGTGGGTCAGGAACCATCTATGTGCTGCCCAGGCTAGTCAAGGAAACCTAAACACAGGTGTTCAGTCTGAGTTTAGATAGGGGCAAAACTGAACTTGTTTTGAACAAATTGTGTCTTAGTGTGTGGATGAACACCAAAACGAATGCTATGTTGCACATACTAATATTTCATTGCAACTGAACCCAACTCAGGACTTTTCATCTAGTAGTGTATATGTAGGACTGAGCATACATCATGTGCCTCTAGTTATTCCTTAGAGTAAACAATTGGAGTTCACCCAATGCTTGAACATGTTGCTATTAGGCCTATCCTGGTGATGGTTTCCTTAAGGAGAACTGATTATCTAGAAGATTTAAGAAAGATGGATTTGTGCATCATAGCAAGGGAAACCTGTCTATGTATATATACATTTGATTCAATAGGCTGACATGTGAGGGTCTGGGCTGGCTAACCAAAGGCCCTATCCTGATGATACCAATCTCTAAAACACAGCTACCAATCTATACATATATATGGATAGATCAAATATGGATGTCTAATCCGGGAAATTGATACCAAGATCAATTGTTTGACTATTCATATATAAACAGCTGGACAGAGGAATTTATTGGGACTGCATCATCTTGCAATTGAACAAGGCATTCTAATATGAATGCATGTATGCCATGTAAATATACATTGGTCTGTAACATTTGGTCCAGGTGACAGGACAACAACGATGAGTGCAGTGTCTCTCATCTAACATGCAGGGTTGTAATGAAATACATGGTGAATGCAGTAGCGTAATTCGTTATGCAGGAATCAGAGAATTGAGGGTATAATATGCAGAACAGGATCTAAAGAGCTCTAACAGGGGCTTAACACAGATTACTCGGGAATTGAACCTACATCTCAGGAACCTGAGAAATCAAGAAAGACCTACTTATACATTAATGACAGTAACAGAGTTGATTCATCTATTGATACTTTCATCCTATTACATGGTGAATCCTATTGTTAGTGCAAACTAGTACATCAAGGGAGACACAACTCTGGTTTTCCTATGTTCCTGATACCAACAACCCCTCCCCATGTTCTTTCTTCCTGACACCAGATGATTCTCCCCGTTTGTCACGACCCGCACCCACTAAAAGGGCACATGACGCGACAACGCCCAGCCCTCACCGAAAAATCGGCGTGGAACGCTGTAGATTTTTTCTACTCTAAACAGTTTATATATATAACAAAAACCTGTCGAGAATATGGTCAACTCCGAACGAAGGACAAGCAATGAATATATATAAGTGCTCAATCACAACTCTAAGATGATAAGTAAAGACTGAAAGATAAAGACAACAAGACGATAAAATATAACCTGTCAAGTCCAGATACAAATAAATACAAGTCCAGTCTCTAAATACAGTCCAAATATAATAACAGTCTCAAAAGTAGCTGGAGACAATGTCCAGTATAAAAGACCTACTCTAACTAAGTAACAGGTAGGGTCTCGTCAGGCGGAGCTAAGCCCTGCTGGACCAAAGTCTTCAAGTCTATGCCCACTACGTCATCCGGACCGTAGTAGGTACAGTAGTCTCCCTCATCTGCATCTGTAATATTTTCAATATATCCTGTCAGGATGGAACGAGTACAATCCACTAACAATATTTCACAAGATATGACAAAAGCTATAATCTGTAAATAGAGAGTATATACAAGAAAATCATGGAATGTACATGTGAGAATCATGGCAAGGTAAGCTGTAAAACTAGAACTAGAACAAGGCAAGTAAACTGATCATGGCATGTACAAGAATCAAGAATCATATATCTAGGTGTGTGAATACTAGCTACAACATATGGCCGGCTTGGATCTTGCACAAGGTCTACTGGCCTGGTTAATCATATGTGGAGTGTATGATTAACACTCACAAGGTCTACAAGAGTAACAAGGTGGATAATGACCACATGTCTACACTAATACTCCCCGTCCCCGACTGGTAGAGTGGATCCAAACAAGACACATCACGACGCGGGATTCTACGAGAAGGGAGCAAGTCTCCTCGAGAATCGGCGTCCATGTACTGCACAAGAACTATAAGAGGGCTTGCACAAGACATACCAAGACAACAAGGAATAACACCTCATGTCGGGATCCATGAATACCAACCCGTGTGACCAATGTGTCGAGAACAAGCATATCTACACTAATTACATGGATTATATCAATCAGCATAAATTGGAAAAGTGTCAGAGAATGTACTCGCCTGAAATATGATATGGTACGTCAACCGGAGCAAATGCAGCGTCTCGAGGACCTATAGAGAACAAGACGTATCAATACTATATTTAGGAAGTAAAATCTAATCAATTTGAATCCTATTAAGTCATTCTAGGTCAAGACATGTCAACCTAGGTTGTACGAGGTCAACCTAAGTCATATTAGGTCTAACTGGGTCAATGCAAGTCAAACGGAATCAATCGGGATCCATTTGAGTCAACAGTTGACTTTTGGTCAACCGGTCAACTCTGGTCAACTGTGGTCAACTGTGGTCAATCCTAGGTCAACTATAGGTCACTGGTGACTAACAGTTGACTTTCGATCAACTGCACAAGTCTAATGGAATTTGGGACTAAATTGGGTAAAGTGTTGACCCATAGTTGACTTTTGGCCTAAAAAGTCAACCGTGGTCAACCGGGGTCAAGACTAGGTCTAGACGGCTATTTCTACCCATTACCAACCCATACAATCCATATCCAAGTCCATCTTGGAATTCGGAACTCATTTCTTGGCCATAGGCCAAATTCCTATTTTACCCTTTTTAAGGGTAAAATTCTACCCTCGGCGATTATCTAGATAGCCTACCTATGCTTGATATTTTGACCCGTGTTCCCTAGGGTAGTAGGGTACTATCCTATAGGTTCGTTATCTACCAAATACCTAGATAAAGTGGACGTCTAGTCCACCTTACGGCCCATTGGCGATATCTTGAATATTTCAAGATACGCACTGATACGGCGCGATACCGGCGCCCTACGACTCCGATTTCCACTCGGGAGCCTACCCGCAAAATCTAAATCACGTATTCTAGGTCCACACCAAGTTTCATCTCAATCCGACGCTCCGAGCTCCGTTTCACCCTTTCATCCAAAATCCGATTCATTCTCTATTCCTATTTTTCTCCTTCTCCTTCTAATTTCTATTCTTCTAACTCCCTTCTCCTAATTCTTCCTATTCTTCTTCTTCTAATCCCTCTTCTCATTCTTTTTCCTATCCTTTTCTAATTCCTAATTTCCTATTCTTCTTTCCCTCCTTCTCTTCTAGTCTTCTTTTCCTACTTCTTCTAAACTTCTTCTATTCTTCTTCTCTTCCTCACTTCTTCTATTTCTTCTAACTTGTTCTTAATTCCTAGCCATATAACTATCTATCTATATATATATATACATACAAACATATATATATATATATATATCTATTCAAGGGGTTTAAGGGGCTTATGGCTAAAGGAGGGGAACCATTGTGCTACTGCTGCTGCTGCTTGGCCTGCTAGTGCTGCTGCTGCCTGCTGCTATTGCTGCTGCTGCTGCTCCTGCAGTGGCTGCTACTGCCACTGCAGGCTACTGCTGCTGCTGTGTTCTTATTCTTCTTCTTTATCTTCTACTCCTCTACTACCCATCCCTCTATATATATCTATATATATATATATATATCCCTCTATATATCTAACCATCTATCTATCTATATATATATATTATATATATATATTATATATATAATATTATATATATATATTAATATATACACGCAAACATCTCTACACATATATAAATACATACACCTATATCTATATATATATAAGTACGCACACACACGTATAGATACATATATATATACCACAAACATATATCTATATATATATATACATATACACATATCTATATATATATCTAAATTCTTACTCCCACACAAACACACACTCACACACACTCTCACCACCACTCTCACTCATACACCACCACCACCACTCTTATTCCTCTACACACAAATACATATATATATAAATACATACACATATGTATTCATATATATTCATTTATACAAATACACACACACACTCTCCCTACCACACAAACACACTCACTCTCACACACAACCACCACCACTCTCTATACACCAATACCACCACCACCATCTCTACACAAACACAATACATAATTAAACACACACATATATATACATATACATACATACCACTCTAATTAATAAAACCCCCAATAAATCCTAAAACCTAGATTATTTGGAAACCTAATAATTTCTAGGGCAAAGTGTAGAGAACTCTCTTCTCTACAATTAATGTGAAGGGAACAAATGAAATAGAGGAATTAATGGGGATTTATGACCTTACCTAGGTATAGGTCTTCTTGAAGAAGAAAGAGTTGTGAAAGAAAATGAAATGGAGAGAGAGAGGGAGTTTGCTTTGTGGAGAAGAAAGGGGGGGGGGGTGGTCTCTTATGGCCGGCCATGTGGGGGGAGGGTTTGTGGGTTTGGGTAGTGATCCAATAACACTCCAAACCCATAGACTTAGGTTTAATTGGTTCGGGTTTAGTTCGGTCTAATTTAATCAACTAATTAAGTCTAAAATGACTAATTAAGCCAAAAAATTGGGTTTAAGATTTCTAACCTAATTAGGATGGTATGTGGGCCAAGTCCAGCTAGTATGTGGGTTCCACTAGGGTCCAGGCTACCCGGGTCTCCAATTTGAGTCTGAATTGGATAAAATCCAAACCAACCCAAAAAAATCCCAAAAAATCACATAAAATAAATAAAAATTCCTAAAAATAAAACTTGAAAAATGACAAAAATATCCCTAATTTGAAAACTGGGGGTGACAAATCTACCCTCCTTAAAAAATTTCGTCCTCGAAATTCAAACGGTCGTACTCTTCTCTAGGTCAAGCACCCCACAATCAAGGTCTACTAAATTTTATCCTAAGTTATATAACATGTAACCCAGAAAATCAGAACACATGCATGGTTTTAAATCTCTACAGTATCATGTTATTGCAGTCTTCATTGGGGTTTCTATTTAATCTAGCATGATCATCACATATGCAAACAAAAGGTACTAAGAAAGCAATCATCAATCAATGGACGGAAAGAACAGGTAAAAGTGTAGCTCCCCTTCCCGAAAATGTAGAAATATTTTATTATTATTTATTTTATTTGAATAGTGATGTTTAGGGTTTTATAAATAATTATTTAATTATTACGGTAGATGACTTTAGCCTTGGCGGAGTCTTGGAGTGCAAGGTGACTAGAAATCGTGGCATTGATAGTGCGGTGGCGTGCGTAGACTAGTGTATTAGCCATGCCAAGGAAGGTCGAGCCATGTTGACGTCCTAACTAAGAAAACCAGACTAAGTTGTGACAGGACCATATAATAATCTAATTAATTGGTATTATTAATTATTGGCTTTTAGGCGACCCAATTGTGCCAATTTAGTCTGGACCCAAACCGAACCAAACCCGAGTCCATGTAATCTGGTGGTGAGGCAAAGTTGTCCAGGTAGACGTACCTATTGCATTTATAAATTTTGACTGTCTAAATAGGCATTTCACATATAATGGATATATATATATAAATAAGATATTTTATTTTATAATTATTAATCTGTTACCCTATTATTAGTAATAGGATAAACACCATGCTCTAACCACCCTTGTGCAATTACGACATTCGTCTATACCTGCAATTTCAAGTACATCGGGTATTGAATTACTGTACTTTGTTTTCCTACTTTTCGTTAAATATTGTTGTTAAGAGATTATGTATGCATAAACGTACTTGAAAAGTATGTGTAGACGTATATGTGCATAAATATATTATAAATATGTGTAAGTGTATTTATATAATATATGTATAAATATATATGTGTATATATAGAGATTAATTTGGTTATTGCGTGTGAATATATTATATATATGTATATGTATATATAGGTATGTATATATATGTATACGTGTATATATGTATGTGTATAAATTCTATATATATTCTTGGCTATGGAATATTTAATTATGAATATAGGTAGGTATCATCACATGATTATACATAGTGATATCTAAATACATAAATATATGTATATAGAAATATATACATATATGATATATATACATATGTTTATAGCTGTAATAAAATCAATGGATAAATCAATTAGCTAAAAAACCCAACTTTCCATAGGCCCAGCCTCGGCCCTAAGCAAACGGCCAGGCCCGAGCCCAACCCACAGTTGCTAAACATCCCCAAACCCCAGGAATTCCCCAGCCCGAGCTTTTGGATCACACAGCAGCTAAGTCCATCGGCCTACAACAAACTAACGAGCTGTATATATAGAAACAGAGCTCGACGAAAAATCCATCAAACCCTAACCTAATCGCGCGTAGCCATTCCCCACACATGGGCGACCCCCCCAGGTCGGTGCGCGCCGCCCCGACGCCGGCCAACCACCGCCACCACGCCGGAGCACCCGCGCGGTGGCCTGAAGCCGAGGAACACAGCAGCTCTTCGCAGTGGAGGTAACCACTTCGCGATCGATTTTCTTCACATATACTTCATTGTTTTTGATTCCGTAAATTCCTAGGGCTAGTCCATATAACCATCTAGGACCCCCGCCCATTAGTTCTTATGGAACTTACTCAGATTCGTCGAGAAATCGAGGCAAACATCGAGGAAAACCTGCTGAAAATAGGACACCCGAGTCAGTCCAAACCCCACTTTGGAAGGCAGATTGCCGCCAAGCAGTAGCAATACTTGGAAAACTACTTGAAGGAAGTCCTAGACAACCTATAGGACTCTGCAACCCAACTTGCAGAGTTTGATTTCGTTGACTGTACTTCGAGAAATCGGATTTCAAAGTTACCGAAAAACCTGTTTTAAAAATTATGAAAACGCTCCACACGACGTGCGTCACGCCAATCCGGACGACGTGGTCGCGTACCGAAAGGATCGAAAGCTGCGTAACAGCTTAGTGGTCGTGTGGGCTTTGACGGAATTCAAATTGGTCGCGTGTGCGCGACGAATTTGATACGTATCCGTCGAAATTTCCCGTATCGTGCACTTTGCAAATTCTCCAATTACTTTGTGCACGCTCATCGGATCGAGACAAAACTTGCGCCAATAGGACCGTATCGTTTTTCTGGTCATGTATGCCAAGTTTGGTCCGATTCTGAGATAGTTAATAAAATTACCGTTTTGCGGGCCCCACGGTCCCACTCAACGGGCGATTTTGTGCACGGCCCGCCGAAATCCAACTCTGGACATACGGTTGAGTTCGTATCGGAAAACTGGATCCGTAGACATGTAGCTTGACGACTTTAGAGACCGTTGACTCTGGCACGCTTTTCGGTGCAAAACGGGTCCAACGGCGGACATCGTTTTGGCTCGAAATTACCGTTTTGCCCCTGTGTCCAGAATTGGACTTAAGGACAGGCAATCCTAGCTAATTGGACTATTCTGAGATCATTGGTATTGTTTATTTCAGCTTCCGGGGATTGTTGTACGAGTTTTGACTATAGTGGCACATTGAGTAGTTCAGATTGTCGGGTTCACAAGCAAAGGACTACAGGCGAGTACAGTTTATTGTTTGCATTTCAATATTGATCTTTACTATATTTCATTGATTAGTCATTGGTTATGTGATTATTTTCTATTATAAATTGTTGAGTCGGGAATGAGAAGTACCAAGGATGTGTGATCTGACCTTAGACTGTGTAGACCGTTGCATTTATTTCTTGTAGACCGTGTAGACAGTGTTTTATTTACTTCTTGTAGACAGTATAGACAGTGTTTATTTATTGCAAAGTAGACAGTGTAGATCGTGATTATTACTGCATTTAAATTGTGTAGATCGTGATTATTATTTTGTAGACAGTGTTTCTTTACTGCAATATTAACTGTAGATCGTGTAACTGTAGACCGTGTAACTGTAGACCGTGTAACTTTAGACCATGTAGACCGTGTCGCATAATTGTCCCGAGACCGATCACATATCAAAGGTACTTCTAACAAGTTGGGAAAAG